>JAJPUD010013943.1:5513-26951 GCA_023553655.1 Myrmecobius fasciatus | reverse complement strand
TCAAATTAACTAAAGGCTTATCTATTTTCTTGGGTTTTTTTGTAGAACCAACACTTAGTTTTATTTATTAATTCAATAGTTTTCTTATTTTCAATTTTATTCATTTCTCCTTTTATTTTTAGAATTTCCAATTTGGTATTTAATTGAGGGCTTTTAATTTGTTCTATTTCTAGTTTTTTTTTTTTAATAAGCCCCAATTCGTTGATCTTTTCTTTCTCTATAGTATGCAAGTAAGCATCTAGAGATATAAAATCGTCCCTTATAACCACTTTGGCCGTATCCCACTAATTTTAGTATGTTGTCTCATTATTGTCATTCTCCGGGATGAAATTATTGATTGTGTCTATGATTTGCTCTTTCACCCATTCATTCTTCAGGAATAGATTATTTAATTTCCAATTAACTTTTGGTCTATTTTCTCCTGGCTTTATATTGCATGTGATTTTTTATTGCATCATGATCTGAAAAAGATGCATTTACTATTTCTGCCTTTCTGCATGATTTTGAGATTTTTAGGCCCTAACACATGGTCAATTTTTGTATAAGTTCCATTGACTGCTGTGAAAAAAGTAAACGCTCTACTGTCTCCATTCAATTTTCTCCATAGATCATACTTAACTTGTCTAACAATTGGTTTATATCCCTAGTTTCTTTCTTCTTTATTTTGTGGTTTGATTTATCTAATTCTGGGAGAGCAAGGTGGAGATCCCCCACTAGTATAGTTTGGCTATCTATATCTTCTTGCATCTCTCTTAATTTCTCCCCTAGGAATTTGGATGCTTTTGCACTTGGTGCATATATATTTAGTATTGATATTGCTACATTATCTATGTACCCTTTAATAAAATATAGTTTAATTCTTTATCTCTTTTGATTAGATCTATCTTGGCTTTTATTTGATCTGAGATGAGGATTGCTACCCCTGCTTTTTTTTTTTTTTGTTGAAGTGAAGCATAATAGGTTCTGCTCCAGCCTTTTACCTTCATCCTATATGTGTCACTAGGTTTTAGATGTATTTCTTGTAGACAACATATTGTGGGATTCTGGTTTTTAATCCAGTCTCCTATCTGCTTCCACTTTATGGGGGAGTTCATCCCATTCACATTCACAGTTAGAATAACTAATTCTTTATTTTCTGCCATCTTATTTACCCAAGTTGTGTTTTTCCCTTTCCTTTCCCCTTTCTCCCTTCCCCTTTCTTCAGTACTTTGCTTTTGATGACCCCCTCCCCTAAACAATCCAGCACCCTTTGTATCCCCTCCCCCCCTTTTTTTTTACTTCTTTCCCCTGATTCTTCTATTTTCCCATCTATTAGTTTATCTTTTTCTTTTCCTCCTTTCCCTCCCACTTCCCTCTAGCAACGGATAAGTTTCTATGTGAAATCAAGTGTCTGATATATACTTTTAGAACCCGACCTGATGAGAGTAAGATTTACACAATGCTCATTTCCCTCCCCTCTTTTCTTTCAATTATATTAGGTTTTCTTTCCCTCTTCAAGAGATTTTATCTTGTTTTTACCTCATTTTTTTAGATCTTATTTTACCACTTTTTCCCCTTTTTCCCCAGTGTGATAACCTTTCCCCCTCTAATTTTCTTTTTCATATTACCAAAGTAATATCTAGTTAGTTATACCCCCAAACTTTAAATATCCCCATAGTAGAAATAATGTTCTCAAGAGTCCTTTCCTTTATACCTTTTTATGCTTCTCTTGAGTTCTGTGTTTGGAGGTTGAATTTTTTGTTCAGATCTGGTCTTTTCATTAGAAATACGTGAACTTCACCTATATCATTAAATGACCATCTTCTTTTCTGGAGGATAATGCTCATTCTAGCAGGATAGGTTATTCTTGGCTGTAATCCAGTTCCTTTGCCTTTTGGAATATCTTATTCTAGGCCCTACGATCTTTCAATGTGGAGGCTGACAGATCCTGTGTGATTCTAATTATTGATCCTCGGTATTTGAATTGTTTCTTTCTAGCTTCTGGCAGAATCTTTTCCTTGGTGAGATAGTCCTGAAATTTAGCCACGATATTCCTTGGGGTTTTAATTTTGGGGTCTCTTTCAGGAGGTGATCGGTGAATTCTTTCAAGGTTGATTTTACCTTCTGTTTCTACAATCTCAGGGCAGTTTTCTTTCAGGATTTCCTGGAAGATAGTGTTTAGATTCTATTTTTCATCATGACTTTCAGGAAGTGCAATAATCATTAGATTGTTTCTCCTAGATCTATTTTTCAAGTCAATTGTTTTTCCTAGGAGATATTTCATATTTTCTTCTAATTTTTCATTTTTTGGTTTTTGTTTCAGTGATTCTTGAAATCTTATTGAGTCATTGGCTTACATTTGTTCAATTCTTATTTTTAAAGTGTTGTTTTCTTCTGTTACCTTTTTAAGCTCCTTTTGTAACTGGCCAATTGAATTTTTTTTGTTCATTGCACTCTTTTTCCACTTCACTAATTTTATTTTTCAATAAATTGGTGTCTTTTTCATATCTCTTTTGCAGGGCATCATATCCTTCTTTCAAGATATTGCATCCTTCTTGCAGTGATTTCAATTTATTTTCCCATTTATCCTCCAGCTCTCTTTTGAGTTTCTTTATGCAATCTTCCAGAAAGGCCTTTTGAAAAGGGGACCAGTGATGGTCCTTAATAACTTTCTCTGGAGTTTTGTCTAACGGAACCTCAGGATCTGGGGTCAGCCCTTCTTTCTCTCAATAGAAGCTGTCTATGGTGAGAGCTCTCTTTTGCTTCTTCATTTTTTTTTAGACAGCATGTATGTCTCTTTAAGGCTGGAAAAAAGGCGGCCGAAGTTCTTTGCCCTGGGGCAAAGATTTGAATTAAGTTTGATAAACACTTTAAAATAAAGCTTTTCATTTTCCAAACATATTCACTGATAATTTTTCAACATTGGCCCTTGCATAGCGTTGTGTTTCAAATTTTTCCATTCTTTTCCCTACCCCTCTCTTATAGATGACAACCAATCCAATATATCTTATGCATGTTAAAATAAATGTTTAATACATTATGCATTTCTACACATTATTAAGCAAAACATTGGATTTCTATCTCCACAAGTTTGGTCTTAACTCTTTTCCCCCCTTTCCTTTTCTGATGGAATAATTTTAGATATACCTCACCGTTCAGGTTATGTTCTTTTTGACATTTTATACTTTATATTATCCTTTATATGACACCCAAAATTAATTTATTACTTCAGAAATTGCCTCACCAAGAGTGAATTTAATAGGATTTTCATTTCTTTTCCTCTACACATTATTCTTAATTCACTCTAATATTGTAAATTTTTGGCCATCATAGAGCAATGTTTCTTTGGAGATGGTGTCAAAATTAAATTTTGAGCTTAAGATATAATTTCTACTAGAACTATTCCCCATCCTTTTCACTTGCTCATTCTCTAATCTTGACCTATTTTATTGTCTTTTACTAGCTGTGAAAGTCAATCAGATATGTTTAAATTATATTCAGTAAATTTTTTCTTGGACTTAATTCTTTTGATTTTTGGCTTAGATTTCTTTTTAAATATGTATTACAGGCTGCTTAGTTTATAATTGATTTTTCTCTGTGAAATGGTAGCTAACCAAAATACTCTATTTGGATAAATAAGTTTTTATATACCATGATGCATCAAGCAGGTTTTACATTTCAAAACGTTTTGAGTAGTTTTTATTTTTGCAAAGCTGTTCATTTTCTGATGATAACAGCACTAAAAAGACTTTAAAAAATGATTTTCTAAAAACTCCCACTAATTTCCTAGTCAAACATTGTCCTTTCCCCCACTCATTATTTTGGCAGGCTTTACTTTTTTTGGTAACTACATTATTATTGCTAGTGCATTCAAATTTGATGGGTTCTCTCTAGGTGTTTTATTGGAAATCAACAAAAAAGTCTCATTCCTGTTCCCTACAAAGATTTTTTATTCTTTCCCTGTTTCTTTAGTACTTCATGTCTCACTGGATATGAACTGTTTTAGACTCACTTTCATATCTGAAGTGCTTCCAAGTTAAAAATTATAGCACAACTGCTAATGTAAACAATGAAAAAAAGAAAATTATGGTAAGCTATCCCCAGCAAATATCCAAAGGTCTGAATGTCAATATAAAATATGTTTCAAATTACCTTTTGAAGTTACTGCCTTGCAAGAAACCAATAAAGACTAAGGTATAGTAACCAAATAGCAGTAACCAGAACAACTTAATCTTATATGATATCTATACACATGTATGTATGTATGTATGTATGTACACATATATATACATAACTATATCATATATACATATATATGCACTTATGTGTTCATAAATATTGTATATTGTATGCATTGTAAGTTGTGACTGAGCTCCCTTTTCTCTGTTTTTACCATCTTTTTCTCTTGTAATGGAGATTTTTAATTTTTTAGTTGTTTAATACAATCAATTAACACATCAATCAAATGACATCTGACAGTGTAATGTTTCATATCCATTGTGCCACACTTGTACAATAAATGAAAGATTTCATCAATCCTTAATTAGGGCCAATTTTGCTCATTGTAATTAGACTAAATTCAGTTGCATTTTTGTTCTTTCTTCTTTACATTGTTTTATTCATTGTGAATATTGTTATCTAGATTTTATTTCTTTCATTATCATCAAAGTTTTCAGGGACTTTAAAAAATCTTCATATTTATTATAATTACCTAATGTCCCATTACATATTTGTGGCATAATTTATTTGGCCATTTGTCATTGGGGCTGGGGGAGGAAATATTCTTGATGGAAATTTGGGAGAGAATATAAAAGAAGTGTTTAAAGATCAGGTTGAAAATTATTAAAACTGTTCCTACTCAATAAAACTTCACAGATTCAAGTTGATCAGTCTAAAAATTTAGATGTCAAATTTTCATCTATTACTTCAAGATTGTAGAATTATAGAGCTGGAAGGGAAAAAATTTCTAATTTTACATATGATGAAATTGAGATCACACAGTTATTCAGCAGTAGAAGCAGAAAAAAGCAAACAAATTCTGAATGATCGTCAAATGATTACAGCATCAATTTTTGTTAATTGTTTGATTTTTCATGTCAAGTCTTACTACGAGGTAAATTTATGAACCAAAATGCCAGACAATAAGTTAAAGTTTCTACCAGAAACACTTTCTAAAATATTTACTCTATCTTATATATATATATATTCCCTAAACATATGCATTTGAAATTTGAAAATGGCAGGTAAAGTTCATTATGTTAAAAATTTTCAATGTATTTATGATGTCCTTGATATAGGTAATCCCTCCAATTTCACCCATCTCTGTACATTCTGTGCATTTTTGTTCCTGTCATCAAATCGGTTTATGTGATGTAGATCACCTGTTCTATTATGAGCCATTTTTTACTGTATTTTAACTTTGATGCCAATGAAACAGGCAGACTATCTCTTTTCTCCCACTCTCATCATAAAACCATACTCTTGTCTTTTTTTCACCACTACATTTCTCATATTTTTTTTGCATTGTATCATTTTCATAACACTTCTTTTGCAATGTATCACAGATTTTAAATACAATACATATTCCCACTGTGATATCGGTTATCTTTGATTTCAATCCTTAACAGATTTTAGTGCCCTATAACTTACAGCCAAATAATTCACTAGAAAAATATTGTTATCAAAAAAGTGCCTCTTTTAGGGATGATCTGGGGAAAAATTAAAAGAAATTAGCAATTTCACAAAAATAAATGGTATAACCTTTGCAGAAGGCTCAAATACAAACCCAATTCATGTACAGAGTCTGATATACCCACAAATACTCTTCAGTATCAGCTCTATGGGATGTCCATTCAACTGCAGATCATAATTTAGTTAATAGGTATTCTTTACACAATTAGTTTTTCCTGTGCGGATAATTAAGTCACACTCTATAGAGTGATAATAGGTCTCATTTAGGTGTATTAGCAATGTTCCAGAGCTTTATGCAATCAGCACAAACTGGAAAATTGGAAGACAGCACTACTTGGGAAAACTATTTTCCTGATTTGGACTCTACCCTGGAACTCTTCCATGACAGTGGAAAGATTTTAGAATCTAGAGATGAAAAAGACTTTACAAATCATTCTAATCCATTTGTTATTTTTTATTTTTTCCACTTTCAGTATCCAGCACAGTGCCTGATGTAAAATTGGTGTTTAATTAATGCTTGTTAATTTCATTATTTGAAAAGTTCAAATATTTGCCAGATCATATCCCTCTCAAGGAATCTCTAAGACCTAAAGCAAGGGAACATATAATCATCATAGTCCTTTTATTTTTAATAATACTTTATTCTTTTCCAAATACATGTCATAATAATTTTTTGCATTTATTTTTTTAAGATTTTAAGTTCCAAATTTTTCTTCCTTCCTATATTCTTCTCTTCCAAAAATTATAGGCAATTGGACATGAGTTATAAATCTCTTCTGATGAGAAATATATTTTCCTATTAGTCACAGTTATGAAAGAAGAAACATATCAAAAAGAAAAAAATAAAAAAGAATAATGTAAATAAAAACAGTAAGCTTCAATCTGTATTCTGAATTTAGCAGTTTTTTATCTGGGTGTAGATAGCATTATTCCTTCCTGAATAGTTTGTATTTAGCTTGGATTATGTTGTTGCTTAGAAGACCTGAGTTATTCATAGCTCACCATCAAACAATGTTTTCCTGGTTCTGCTCATTTCAATTTTGTATCAATTTTTACAAGTCTTTTGAAATGTTTTTTTTTTCTGAAATCTGCTTGTTCACATTTTCTTATTGCACAATAGTATTCCATTACATTCATATACAACAGCTTGTTCAGCCATTCCCCAAATGATGAACATATTCTCAACACCCAATATTTTGCCACCAGCAAAAGGGATCCTATAAACATTTTATGCATTTTTTTTCCTTTTTCAAGATCATTTTGGAATATAGATCTAATAGTGATATTGCTGAATCAAAACATATCCAGAATTTGATTGCCCTTTGGCCATTATCCAAATTGATCTCCTGAATGTTAAAATCACTTGATAACTCTACCAATGGTGCATTAGTGTCCCAATTTTTCCATATTCTCACCAACATTGATCATTTTCCTTTTTTATCACATTAACCATTCTGATAAGTGTGAAGTGGTTCATATCAGAGCTGTTTTAATTTTCATTTCCATAACCAAAAGTTATTTAGATAACTTCTTTAAATGTGTATAGATAGGGGCAGAGCCACGATGGTGGAGAACAGACCCACCTCTCTGTGACCACCTCTGACCTTCTTTTAAAACAACAGCAGATTAAGCCTCTAAACTGGTTTTGGAGTCAAAGAACCCACAACTACTTGGAGTACAACACATTTATAAAAGAAGTTACCTTGAAAGAACATCACAACAGATCTGTTTCAAATGGGCAGGGGGACAGCATGGGGAGAACCGGGGCAGAAATTCAGTTGGGGAGTTGGAGCTAGGAAACTTTTCTGAGCCTCTTAGGCAACTCTTTCCTGACTGCAAGAAGGTGGTTTGGCAGATTTGCCTATTGTAAAAGGTACATTGTAAACCACTGAATCCAGGAAGAACACCAGACCTAGCCCAGATTATCCAGCACTGGAAATCAATCAGCAGAACTGCCCCAAAGTAACAGCTGTCACTACTTTGCTTTGAACAGATTTCAAGCCTTAAAAATGAATGAAAAACAAACAAACAAAATAATAATTTTTGCCATAGACAGCTTTTATGGAGAGTGAAAACAGACCTCAAATCCTGAGGTTCCTAAAGGTAAAGCAACTCCAGAGGAAGGAGCAAAGGGATACATGAGATGGTCCCCATTTCACAAGGCTTTCCTGGAATGCATCAAAGAATCTTAAAAGAGAGTTAAAAGGAAAATAGGGAAATGAAATGAGATCATTGCAAGAAGGAATGGAAAAATGCATATAATGCCCTACAAAAGATATGAAAAAGACACCAATTCACTGAAAAACAAAACTTGTGAAATGAAAAAAAGAATTCAATGAACAAAGAAATTCAAGTGGCCAATTATAAAAGGAGTTAAAAAACCTAAATGAAGAATATAATAAACTAAATATTAGAATTGAGCAAATGGAAGTGGATGACTCAATAAGACTTCAAGAATCAGTAAAACAAAAATGAAAAAAAATGAACAAATAGAAGAAAATATGAAATATCTCCTGGGAAAAACAACAGATTTAGAAAATAGATCTAGGAAAAAAAATCTAAGAATTATCGGACATCTTTAAAGCCATGATGAAAAAAAGAACCTAGACACTACCTACAGGAAACCATAAAACTTTTCTAATATTTTAGAAGCAGAAGGTAAAATAGCTATCTAAAGAATTCACTGATCACCTCCTGTAAGAGACACAAAAATTAAATCTCCAAGGAATATCATGCTAAATTCAAGAACTGCCGCACCAAGGAAAAGATATTACAAGCAGCCAAAAAGAAACAATTCAAATAGCAAGGAGCCATAATTAGAATCATCCAGGATCTGTCAGTTTCCACCTTAAAGAATCAAAGGGCCTGGAATAAGATATTCCAAAAGGCAAAGGAACGTGGATTACAACCAAGAATAAGCTATCCAGCTAGAATGAGCATTATCTTCCAGGAAAGAAGATGGGCATTTAATGATATAGGTGAATTTCATGTACTTCTAATGAAAAGACCAGATCTGAACAAAAAATTTAGCCACCAAAGACAGAACTCAAGAGAATAATACAAAGGTAAAAAGGAAAGAACCCTTGAGAACTATATTTCTATTATGGATATACTTTGAGGATGTGGTTAGAATTTGATTTTATTTTGATAATATTAAAAAGAAACTAGAGGTGGAATGGGGATCATACTGGAAAAAAAAGGTAGTAAAATAAGGGAAAATATATCTCACAAGGAAGCAAAGGAAATTTATTAAAAAAGAGCATTGTGTGAATCTTACTCTCAGAAGATTTGGCTCTAAAAGAGAATATCAGATATATTTGATTTGACAAAGTAACTTGTCCCACCTTATAGGAAGTGGGAGGTAAAGGGAGAAAAGAAAAGGAAAGACTAATAGAATGAAAATAGAAGAATTAGGAGACATTTGTAAAAATGTGGGAGGAGCTTTAAAAGGGGAGTACTGTTTGAAAGAGGTGGTCATCAAAAGCAAAATACTGGGAGAAAGAAGGGGAAAAGAAAAGAGAAAAACATAGCTTTGGGTAAATAAGATGGCAGGAAATTCAGAATTAGTTATTTTAACTGTGAATGTGAATGGGATCAACTCTCCCATAAAACAGAAGTGGATAGCAAATTGGATTAAAAGCCTAAATACTACAATACATTGTTTACAAGAAACACATGTAAAGAATAGTGATACATATAGAGCTAAGGTAAAGGGCTGGATCAGAATTTATTATGCTTCGTGTGAACAAAAAAAAAGCAGGGGTAGCAATCCTGATTTCAGATCAAGTAAAAGCAAAGAAAGACCTAATTAAAAGAGATAAGGGAGGAAACTATTTTACTAAAGAATATCACAGACAATGAAGCAATATCAATATCAAATATATACACACCAATTGATATAGCATCCAAATTCCTAGAAGAGAAAGTAATAGAGATAAAAGAAGAAATATGCAGCAAAATTATACAGTGGGGGATCTCAAACTTGCTTTCTCAAAACTAGATAAATTGAACCACAAAATGAATAAGAAAGATGTTAAGGAGGTAAACAAAATGTTAGAAAAGTTAAGTATGATAGATCTTTGGAGAAAATTGAATGGAGACAGTAGGGAGTTTACTTTTTTCTCAGTGGTCCATGGAACTTATACAAAAATTGACCATGTATTAGGGCATAAAAACCTCAAAATCAAATGCAGAAAGGCAGAAATAGTAAATGCATCCTTTTCAGATCATGATGCAATAAAAATCACATGCAATATAAGGCCAGGAGAAAATAGACCAAAAGTTAATTGGAAAATAAATAATCTAATCCTGAAGAATGAATGGATGAAAGAGCAAATCATAGATAAAATGAATAATTTCATCCAGGAGAATGACAATAATGAGAGAACATAGCAACATTTGTGGAATACTGTCAAAGCAGTTATAAGGGGAATTTTTTTTTTATCTTTAGATGCTTACTTGCGTAAAAAAGAGAAAGAGATCAATGAATTGAGCTTACTATTAAAAAGCTAAAAAAAGAGCAAATTAAAAACCTTCAATTAAATACCAAATTGGAAATTCTGAAAATAAAAGGGGAAATTAATAAAACTGAAAATAAGAAAATTATTGAATTAATAAATAAAACTAAGAATTGGTTTTATAGTACAGCCAACAAAATAGATAAATCTTTCATTAATTTGTTTAGAAAAAGGAAAGAAAATCAAATTGTTGGTCTCAAAAATGAAATGGGAGAACTTTGCACCAATGAAGAGGAAATTAGAGCAAGAATTAGGAGTTACTTGGCCCAACTTTATGCCAATAAATTTGATAATCTAAATGAAATGGAAGATCATCTACAAAAATATAGATTGCCCAGGTTAACAGAAGAGGAAATAAATTATTTAAATAGCCACATTTTAGAAAAAAAGAAATAGAACAAGCTATTAATCAACTTCCTAAGAAAAAAATCTCCAAGGTCAGATGGATTTACATGTGAATTCTACCAAACATTCAAAGAACAATTAATTCTAAGACTATATAAACTATTTGAAAAAATAGGGGAAAAAAGATGCCCTACCAAATTCCTTTTATGACACAAATATGGTGCTGATAGCTAAAGTAGGTAGGGTGAAAACAGAGAGAAAGGAAATTATAGACCAATTTCCCTAATGAATATTGATGCAAATACCTTAAATAAAATATTAGCAACAAGACAACAGAAAGTCATCCCCAGGATAATATACCACAGCCAAGTAGGATTTATACCAGGAATGCAGGGATGGTTCAATATTAAAAAAAAAGTATTAGTATATTTTACTATATCAACAACCAAAAAACAACCATATGATTATCCCAATAGATGCAGAAAAAGCATTTGAAAAAATCCAACACCCGTTCCTATTAAAAACACTAGAGACTGTAGGTATAAATGGACTTTTCTTTAAAATGATTAGTAGCATCAATTTAAAACCATCAGCTAGCATCATATGTAATCATAAGTAGTAATCATACATAATGTAATTTGGACAAACAGGAACCATTCCCAATAAGATCAGAAGTGAAACAAGGCTATCCACTATCAATGTTGCTATTCAATATCTTATTAGAAATGTTAATTTTAGCAATAAGAGAAGAAAAAGAGTAAAGCATTTAGAGTAGGTCATAAGGAAACCAAATTATCACTCTTTGCAGATGATGTGATCGTATACTTAGAGAACACTAGAGAGTCATTAAAAACTATTAGAAACAATTCATAACTTTAGTAAAGCTGCAGGATACAAAATAAATCCACATAAATCATCAGCATTTTATATATTAAAAATAAAGTTCATCAACAAGAAATAGAAAAAGAAATTCCATTCAAAATAACTGTTGATAGTATACAATATATGGTAAACTATCTGCCAAGTGAAAGTCTGGAACTATACAAACAAAACTCTAAAACACTTTCAGCACAAATAATGTCAGACCTAATCAGTTGGAAAAATATCAGGTGCCCATATGTAGGCCAAGTGATTATAATAAAAGGATAATACTACCTAAATTAATTAATAAAAATGCTAATGAAGATGGCCTAGCTGTGCCAGTTCTAAAATTATATTATAAAGCAATGGTCATCAAACTATTTGGTATTGGTTAAGAAATAGAGTAGTCGATCAGTGGAATAGGGTAGGATCACAGGATAAAATAGGCAATAACTACAACAACCTAGTGTTTGATATACCCAAAGATCCCAGCTTTTTATAAGAACTCATTGTTTAACAAAAACTGCTGGGAAACTTGGAAACTAGTATGGAAGAAATGAGGGCTTGACCCATACCTAACACCACATACCAAGATAAAATCTAAATAGGTTCATGATTTAGACATAGTGATAATATAAACAAATTAGAGGAACATAGGAGTTTACCTCTCACATCTGTGGAAAAGGAAGGAATGCGTGTCCAAAGAAGAAGTGGAACTCCCAATTTAACACCAAATATATAATTTTGATTATATTAAATTAAAAAATTTTGTACAAACAAAACTAATGCAAACAAGATCAGAAGGAAAGCAATATATTGGGAAATAATTTTTACATTTAAGGGTTCTCACAAAGGCCTCATTTCTAAAATATGTAGATAATTGAGTCAAATTTATAAGAATTAAAGCCATTCTCTAATCAATAAATGGTCAATGGATATGAACAGACAATTTTTACATGATGAAAATAAAACTTTCTAATGAGATGGAAAGGTGCTCCAAGTCATTATTGATTAGAGAAATGCAAATTAACAAAACTCTGAGATACCTCTACACACCTGTCAGATTGGCTAAGATGACAGGAAAAGCTACTGATGATTGTTGGAGGGGATGTGGGAAAACTGGGACACTGATACATTGTTGGTGGAACTGTTAATGGATCCAACCATTCTGGAGAGCAATTTGTAACTATGTTGAAAATATTATCAAACTGTGCATACCTTTTGACCCAACAGTGTTTCTATTGGGCCTATATCCCAAAGTGACCTTAAAGGAGGGAAAAGGACCCACATATCCAAAAATGTTTGTGGCAGCTGTTTTTGCAGTGGCTAGAAACTGGAAACTGAATAGATGCCCATCAGTTGGAGAATAGCTGAATAAATTTTGGTATACCAATGCTATGGAATATTATTGTTCTGTAAGAAATGACCAAGAGTATGATTTCAGAGAGGCCTGAACTGATGCTAAGTGAAATGAGCAGAACCAGGAGATATTTATACAGGGCAACAGCAAGATTTTTGATGATCAATTCTGATGGACATGGCTCTCTTTAACAATGAGATGTTTCAAATTAGTTCCAGGTGTTCAGTGATGAAGAAAGCCATATACACCCAGAGAGAGGCCTGTGGGATCTGAATGTGGACCACAGCATAGCATTTTCACCCTTTCTATTGGTGTTTGCTTGCATTTTGCCTTCCTTCTTTTTTTTTCTTTCTAGATCCGATTTTTTTACAGCAAGATAACTGTATAAATATGTATACATATATTGGATTTGTCACATATTTTAATATAATTAACTTGTAGTGGACTACCTGCCATGTTGGGGAGGGTGTACGAGGAAGAAGCAGAAAAATTTGGAACAGAAAGTCAATGTTGAAAAATAACCCATGCATATGTTTTGCAAATAAAAAGCTTTAATAAAAAATGCATATAGATATCTTTAATTTCTTCAACTGAAAACTGTCTATGCATATGCCGTGACCATTTATCCATTAAGGAATGACATATATTATAAATTTGTTTCAGTTGCATATACATTTGAAAAATGAGGCCTTAATCAGAGACACAGTATAAATAGTGTTTTACAGTTTTCTGTATTCCTTCTAATCTTGGTTGCTTTAGTTTTACTTGTTTAAAAGTCCTTTAATATAATCAAAACAATATATTTTATATTTCATAATGTTCTCTACCTCTTGTTTCATCATAAATTTGTAACTCAATTAACTATTCTTTTAAGAAACTGAGTCATTCAAACCAAACAATAACTATACCAATTTAGTGTTGAATAAACCCAAGGACCCCAACTTTGAGGATAAGTACTCCCTATTTGACAAAAACTGCTGGGAAAATTCGAAACTAGTGTGTAAGAAATTAGGGCTTGACCCACACCTAACACCACATACCAAGATAAGACCTAAATGGATTCATGATTTAGATATAAAGAGTGATATTATAAGCAAATTAGAGGAACATAGGATAGTTTACCTCTCAGACCTGTGGAGATGGAATAAATTTGTGTCCAAAGAAGAACTGAAACTCTTAATTGAACACCAGATAGATAATTTTGACTATACTAAGTTAAAAAGTTTTTTATACAAACAAAATGAATGCAGATAAGATTAAGAGGGAAGCAATAAATTGGGAAATCATCTTACATTTAAAGGTTCTGACAAAGGCCTCTTTTCTAATATATATAAAGAGAGAATTGCCTCATATTTATAAGAATTCAAGCCAATCTCCAATTGATAAATTTCAAAGGATATGAACAGACAATTTTCAGATGATGAAATTAAAACTATTTCTAGTCATGTGAAAAGGTGCTCCAAATCACTATTGCTCAGAGAAATACATATTAAGACAACTCTGAGTTATCACTACACATCTGTCAAATTGGCTAAAATGACAGGAAAAGTTAATAACGTGTATTGGAGGGGATATGGGAAAATTGGGACACATATATTGTTGGTGGAACTGTGAATGGATCCAACCATTCTGCAGAGCAATTTGGAACTATGCTCCAAAAGTTATCAAACTGTGCCTACCCTTTGACCCAGCAGTGTTTCTATTGGGCTTATATTCCCAAGAGATCTTAAAGGAAGGAAAGGGACCCATATGTGCAAGAATGTTTGTGGCAGCCCTTTTTGTAATGGCTAGACACTGGAAACTGAATGGATGCCCATCAATTGGAGAATGGCTGAATAAATTATGGTATATGAATGTTATAGAATATTATTGCTCTGTAAGAAACGACCAGCAGGATGATTTCAGAGAGGCCTAGAGAGACTTGCAAGAACTGATGCTGAGTGAAATAAACAGAATCACGATATCTTTATACACAGCAACAACAAGACTATATGATGATCAATTCTGATGGACATGGTTCTCTTCAACAATGAAATGTTTCAAACTACTTCTGATTGTTCAGTGAAGAAAACATATACTCCCAGAAAGAGGGATATGAAATGTGGACCACAACATAACATTGTCATGCTCTCATTTGATGTTTGCTTGCATTGGGTTTCCTTTCTCAGATGTTTTTTCTTGTAGATATTATTTTTCTTGCACAACAAGATGTGTGGAAATATTTATACATATATTAGATTTGTCAAGTATTTTAACATAATTAACATGTGGTGGATTTCCTGCCAACTAGAGGAGGGGTGGGGATTAGGGGAAAAAAACTTGTAACAGAAAGCTTTGTATGGGTCACTGTTGAATAATTCCCCATACATGTTTTGCAAATAAAAAGCTTATATATATATATATATATATATATATATATATATATAATATAATGTATTTATATATATTATATATATATATATAATATATATATATAAAAGAAATTGAGTCGTGTCACTACTGGGTCTGTATCCCAAAGGGATTATAAAAAAGGGAAAAGGATCCACATGTGCAAAAGTGTTTTAGCAGGACTTTTCATAGTGGGGGAAAACTGGACACTGAGCGCATGTTCTTCAATTAGGAAATAGATGTTATGGTATATGAATTTAATGTAATATTATTATTCTATATGAAATGATGAGCAGGCTGATTTCAGAAAAGCCAGGAAAGACTTACATGAACTGATGCTGAATGAAGTGATCAGGATCAAAAGAATGCTCTGCACAGTAACAAGATTATGTGATGGATTTTGCTGTTTCTGACAATGAGGTAATTAAAAGCAATTCCAAAATACTTGGGAAAAACATGAGATAGATGAAATGGAAATTGCCATCCTCATCCAGAGAAAGAACTATGAAGAAAATATGTATGAAAGCATAGTGTTTTCATCCTTTTGTGTTATTGCTTTGCTTAATTATTTTTTTTTCTTTCTCATGTTCTTTTCCCTTTTGATTTGATTTTTCTTGCATAGCATGTTGAATATGGAAATGAATTTTTAAAAATCCCACTTTTATTGGATTGCTTACTGTCTTGGGGAGAAGGGAGAGGAAGGGAGAGAGAAAAAACTGGAACAGAAAGTTTTGCAAAGGGGAATGTTGAAAACTATCTTTGCATGTATTTTGGGAAACCAAAATACTATTAAAAATGAATTGGGTAGTATACCACCTGATGCATATATGTTTGTATTGATTTTGCTTAATTGTCTTTAGTATCTATTTATCAAGATTTTTTTTCTTTTCTTATCTCTTTTAATTAGATCTATTTTTGCTTTTTCTTTATCTGAGATCAGGATTGCCTACCCCTGATCTTTTTTTTTTTTAAACTTCAGTAGAAGCATAATAGATTCTGCTCCATTCCCTTACCTTTACTTTTAATCTCTCTTTGTTTCAAGTGTGTCTCAAGTATACAACATATCATAGGATGCTGTTTTTTATCTTCTCTGTTATCCATTTCTTTTTCATGAGATTTCATCACATTAAAAATTCACAACTATGATTAATGTGTATTTACTTTTTGCTCCTTTCACTCTCTCTCCCCTTGAAAGTGTTTTGCTACTGCTTACCTCTTTCCCTGTTTTCCTTCTCTTCTATCAGCCCCCTCTCACATACCTTTACTTATTCTTCTCCTCTCCTACTTTTATGTCTGGTAAGATTATTTAATTCACTGTATATATTATTCCTTCTTTGAGCCAATACTGAAAAAAGTAAGGTTCAAATGATGCTCTTTACCCACCTTCCCATCTTACCCACATTATAATAAATATTTAATACCGCTTCATGAATAATAATTTACCCCACTTTACTTCTCTCTTCCCAGTGTATCCAGGGTAATCCTCTTTCCCATCCCTTAATTATTTTTATTTCATTTCCTCAAGTTTATCTTATATTATACCTTCTATCTATAGTTATTCCTCCTAATTGTACTGTTGGAAATACAAGTATCATCTTCCTATTTAGAGATATAAATGTTAAGCTCCATTGTTTCCCTTTTAATATTTTTAGGCTTCTCTTGGGTCTTGGTATTGGAGATCAAATTTTTGTTCAGTTCTGGTCTTCTACTCATGAAAGCTGAAAGTTCTTCTATGTCATTGAATGACTATTTTTTCCTTGTATATTTAATTTTGCCAGGTAAGTGATTCTTGGTTGTTCTCTAACTTTCTTTGCTTTCCAGAATATCATGCATTATAATTTTTAATCAATTAATATTGTAGCTATTAAGTCCTTTGTAATCATGATTGTGACTCCCCAATATTTTAATTGTCTCTAACAACCTTCAGTATTTTTCTCTCTGAATTGATAATACTGTAATTTCTCTAAATTCTTCCTTGGAATTTTTTTTTGGGGGGGGGCAGGTCTCTTTTCTGAGGTGAATGCTATATTCTTTCAATGCCTATTTTGTCCTCTGGTTCCAGAATATCCGGACAGTTTTCCAGATGGTAATTTATTAAAAGTTCATATTCACATTGCATTGCATTTTGCTTATGGCTTTCAGGTAATACAATGGTTCTTATTCTCTCTTCTGAATCTATTTTTCAGATTAGTTGTTTTTCTTAAAAAGTATTTTATATTTTCTTCTGTATGTTCATTCTTTAGAATTGTCTCATAGAGTCATGAGATTTCATTTGTCTAATTCTAACTTTTAGGGAGTTGTTTTCCTCAATTAACTTTTATACTTACTTTTCCATTTGATCAATTACACTTTTTAAAGAATTGTTCTCTACAGTAGATTTTTTTAAATCTTTTCCATTTAGCCAATGCTATTTTAAGAAATTTTTTTCTCTTTTTTGTATCACTCTCTTTTCTTGTATCACTCTCATTTCTCTACCCACTTTTTCTTATAGCTCAATCTTATGATTTTTAGTTTCTTTTTTGTGTTCTTCCATGAGTTCTTTCTGGGCTTGAAACAACTTCTTTTTCTTTGGAGTTTTTCCCATAGGTGGTTTTAACATTCCTGTCCTTTTCAGAGTTTATGTCTTCATTTCCTCTCTCAGAATAACACATTTCTATGTTCAGATTTTTTTTTCTTTTGTTGTATTTTGCTCATCTTTTTTTTTGCCTTTTTCCCTTTTTTATTAATTTGAGTTCTATTGCTATAGTGGAAGGGGTACTATCTCAGGCTTTTTGTTCCAGTAACTACAGGCCTTGTTATATTCACCTAACATTGCACTGATGTTGCTCTAAGGACCACTAGGGAACCTCATGTTACCTCTTACACTGAGGGGCAGGAATAGGGACTGCTGGAGGTTATAGGAGTCTAACAGTTCACCTAACAGTGGGGTTCTAGTGGTGATGTATGGTTTATGTTGAGGTTGATGAGGTGCTTTTGTGTTTTTGCAGTTACACTAAAGGATACAGAGGTTTGCTAAGCTCTGGAACCTACCTGTTTGTCTGGGGCAGTGTAGAAGCACTTGAACTTCTGGTCTTTCAAGAATGCCACTGCGACTTCACCTTACCTGAAGCAAGTAGTGGTTCTCAGAGGTAGAGTCTATTAGTCCCTCTGGTTATGGTGATGCATGTGGATGGTCCTGGATTTGGCATTTATCTGCTCTCCCACACTAGGGTTCAAAATCTCCCTCTCCTTTCTTGAGGTGGAGCCTCCTGCTAACTTGATGGGATAGTTCCTGTCCTAGACTGCACTTCTCTCTTATTTGAGAGACATAGATGCTTACTATCAAACTTCTCAGTTTCTTGGGATAATATATATATATATATATATATATAGCACATGGAGCAGCTAGGTGGGGCAGTGGATAGAGCACCAGCTCTGAAGTCAGGAAAAATTGAATTCAAATCTGGCCTCAGACACTTAACACTTCCTAGCTGTGTGACTCTTGGCAAGTCACTTGACTTCAATTGCTTTAGAAAAAAAAATTCACCCTATCATTTTTACTAGTTTTGCTGTTTTTGCATTTGTTTTACGATGGTATTTTATGTTTGTTTGAAGGTAAATCTTATAAAATTATGGTGATTCTACAAACCTGTCAGATTGGCTAAAATGAGAGGAAAAGATAATGACAAATGTTGGAGGTGATGTGGGAAAATTGGAACACTGATGCATTGTTGGTGGAACTGTGAATGGATCCAACTATTCTGGAGAGCAATTTGGCGCTATGCTCAAAAAGTCATCAAACTGTGCATACTCTTTGACCCAGCAGTGTTTCTATGAGGCCCATATCCCAAAAAGATCTTAAAGGAGGGAAAGGGACCATATGTGCAAAAATGTTTGTGACAGCCCTTTTTGTAGTGGCAAGAAACTAGAAACTGAGTGGATGCCCATCAATTGGAGAATGGCTGAATAAATTATGATATATGAATGTTATGGAATATTATTGTTCTGTAAGAAATAACCAGTAGGATGATTTCAGAGAGGCCTGGAGAGATTTGCATGAACTGATGCTGAGTGAAATCAGCAGAACCAACAATAAGACTATATGATGATTAATTCTGAAGGACATGATTCTCTTCAACAATGCAATGTTTCAAACCAGTTCCAGTTGTTCAGTGATGAAGAAAACCATATACACCCAGGGAGAGGCCTGTGGGATCTGAGTCTGGACCACAAGATGGTATTTTCAAGCTCTCTATTGATGTTTGCTTACATTATGTTTTCCTTCTCAGTTTTTTTTTCCTGTACAGTAAGATAACTATGTATATATATATATATATACATATATTTGATCTTTCAAATATTTTAACATAATTAACATGTATTAGACTTCCTGCCATCTAGGGGAGGGAGTGAAGGGTAGGAGGGAAAAATTTCTAACAGAAAGCTAAGCAAGAGTCAATGTTGAAAAATTACCTATGCATATGTTTTTCAAATAAAAAGCTTTAATAATTAAAAAATTATGGTGATTTATTGGTTATTTTGCAATTTTAACTCCTAGAAGTCCTCTGGGAATTTAGATCTTCTCATACTAATCCACTATAAAACTGGGAAAAGCAGTGGAATAAAGCCAGGAGAATTTAAGATCTAGTACTAACTGCTAGCCTTATGATATTGTTTTGTCAACTAAGCTTCCAAGGTTTATAAGGTTTTGTGTACAAGACAAAATTATTCCTCTAACTTACCCTTGTAGTCTTTCAAATGCTAAAAATCTGAATTTGGAATACTACTTTATTATTTTAAAGTAGTACAAACATGGGAGTTGTTATAGTTTTGTCTTTCTGATATTCTATTGGTTACACCTATGATTTGTTGGCTTCTGAATTCTTGAGCAAGAACATAAAGTGCAATTATAATTTTCCTTTTTTTGGGAAAAACACAAACAAGTTTAGACCATGGTTTCTGAAAATGCACTCTAGTAATTAGAAGAAAAAATTGTGATAGCTTGTGTTGTTTTTCTTTTTCAACAGTCAACACAATTTTCAGACTAAAATTTTAGATTAACCCCTACATTTGCTTTAACTTTTTTGCTCTTTACCTAGGTTGTTAACACTACTCTTTATCTGTTTCATTGCCACTGTAAATATACTGTGAGTATATGCCTGATTCATCTGTAGCTAGGTTTTATCAAGAGAATGAAGTTAAATGTCTTGCACATGTAAGGTGTTCAATAAATATTTGTTGAATTGAATCAAAACCTGTTTATCAATTTTCACATTGCAGTGGAAATAAAGATTGCCAATCAACACATCTCAAAAATAGACTTTCAGTTTGAATAGTCTATTTCCAGCTAAAATGTGTCAAAATATTTGGCACATCCTTAATCTGAATCAAATGTTAATAAAAGTCTAAAAATTAAAAGTAAATATTGTTAACCTAGGAAATTAGTTTGAGCTAATATACTGATAAAAACAATCACTCAATTTCTCTTTCTTATATTCTCATAAAATATTTTATTGAAATATAATCTCAAACTTATTTCTAAAAGCAGGCATTTACGAGGGGAGAAATGAATTTCACATAAAAAATAAGATTGCATTTTTAAGTCTAGAGAGATACACATTATTTTAATCACTTGAAAATCTATCATAGTTTGATATAAATAATTTTAACTGTCAATGAAGCTTATATATGACAGGGATGGCAGTAGATTTTAAAAAGTACAAACAACACAAACATAGACGTCAATTTTTTTCAATTGGACACTGCATATATTCAACTAAAACTAGATATTAAATAATTTGTTTTTAATTAGCTCTTCAAAAATGGTTTGGTTGTGTGTAAAATTGATTGAGGAGGGATACCTACTGCCCCTTTTATTCTCAAAGACTCAAATTATGAACAATAGTGGAAATATTAATATGATAGAAAGTAAGTATAATCAAATAAATAAGAAATGTATTGACAGAATGACCATTTTTTAGTATTGAATAATTTACCTTTTGATGAAGCTAATATTTTGATATCATAAAAAATGGCAGTAACATAAAAATCAAATTGCTTCTTATTAGAGGTAATAATTAGTATTTTATGGTTTGGTCACTTTTTATATCAACTATTTAAAAAATTCTTCAGACAGCATAGCTGTAGCTGCCTTTATATAAGCCACCATATTGCAGAATACAAAGAAGTGACAGCTCTAGTTTCTAAAACATTGCCATCTAGTGGGAATAATTGTACACTGTTTTTCTGCACTATCCCTTAAAACAAAAATAAATAAATAAATAAATAAATAAATAAATAAATAAATAAATAAATAAA
>JAJPUD010013942.1:0-42341 GCA_023553655.1 Myrmecobius fasciatus | reverse complement strand
GAAATACAATGGTCGTCCTGAGGTCCCCTGACCTCAGAGTGCTATGGTTCCAACCCTCTGTTCTTCCGGCCTTAGGATGCTCCTTCACACATTGCTGATTGTCGGATAGGCAATCTGTTGGTCAGCCATAACCAGGGTCCTGAGACAATAGTGAAGAGATCGCCCCTCAAACTTATCTGTAAGCTCTGCACTAAGTGGCCTATAAATCTATCTCCTTGCTTTTGCTACTTTGCTAAATTCATTTGGACCTTAGCATGGTCCAGTTGGCATTACAATTACATTAAACTTTGACCCTTTGACTTCCTTCCGGGGGTGGAGCCATGGTGGCGGAGATCAGACAGGAGTCTCTGAAACCTCTTCTAACCTCCCCTCAAACCAACAACATATGAAGCCTCTAGACTGATTCTGAAGCAAAAAAAATCCACAATATCTGGAGAACAACACGATCCTAGAAGAAGATACTCTGGAAGAACCTCAAAACAGGTCTGTTTTAATTGGGCAGGGGGGTGGTCTACTGAACCCAGACTGCAGCGCAGGGAGACCGGGGCAGGGAGCTGGAGCAGGGAGCTGGAACAGGAGTCGGAACAGGAGTGGGAGCATTGTACTTTTCACACACCTGGGAGTCTTCTGCGGGCCTCTTGGGCCAAAATCTGTCCTGATTGTGGGCAGGTGGTTTGGAGGGTCTACCTTTTGAGGGGGATAGATTGTGAACCACTGAACCCCTGATGAGCATCCGACCTAGCTGACATTACACAGCACCTTAAAGCAATCAATCAATCAACAGGACTGATCAGCACCAGAAATAATTCAATCAGAGTTAGCTGCCCAGTACCTGAAACAATTCAATCAGCAGAACCGCCCAGGGTGAACTAAAGCAGAACTGCCCAGCACCTGACATAATTCAATCAGCAGAACTGCCCAATTCCTGAAATAACTCAATCAGCAGAACTGCCCCAGGGCAAATTAAAGCAGCTGTCCCACCTTTGCCCTAAACAGACCTCACACCTTTAAAAAAAAATGAATAAAAAACTCAAAAGAGCTCTCACCATAGACAACTTTTATGGAGGGAGGGAAGAACAGACCTCAAATCCTGAGGCCCCTAAAGGTAAAGCAACTCCAGAAAAAGCCCCAAAGAGAGACATAAATTGATCTCCATGTCACAAGGCTTTCTTTGAAGATTACATAAAAAATCTTAAAAGAGAGTTAGAAGAAACATGGGGAAATGAAATGAGATCACTGCAAAATAAAATAGGCCTCATTTCTAAAATATATAGAGAATTGACTCAAATATATAAGAATTCAAGCCATTCTCCAATGGATAAATGGTCAAAAGATATGAACAGACAATTTTCAGACGAAGAAATTGAAACTATTTCCGGTCACAAGAAAAGGTGCTCCAAGTCACTATTGATCAGAGAAATGCAAATTAAGACAACTCTGAGATACCACTACACACCTGTCAGATTGGCTAAAATGACAGGAAATGATAATGATAGCTGTTGGAGGGGATGTGGGAAAACTGGGACACTGATACATTGTTGGTGGAACTGTGAACGGATCCAACCATTCTGGAGAGCAATTTGGAGCTATGCTCAAAAAGTTATCAAACAGTGCATACCCTTTGACCCAGCAGTGTTTCTACTGGGCCTATATCCCAAAGAGATTTTAAAGGAGGGAAAGGGACCCACATGTGCAAAAATGTTTGTGGCAGCCCTTTTTGTAGTGGCAAGAAACTGGAAATTGAAAAGATGCCCATCAATTGGAGAATGGCTGAATAAATTATGGTATATGAATGTTATGGAATATTATTGTTCTGTAAGAAATGACCAACAGGAGGATTTCAGAGAGGATTGGAGAGACTTGCATGAACTGATGCTGAGTGAAATCAGGAGAACCAGGAGAACATTATACACAGCAACAAGACTATACGATGATCAATTTTGATCGACATGGTTCTCTTCAGCAATGATGTGATTCAAACCAGTTGTGCTGCGATGAAGATAGTCATGTACATCCAGAGAGAGGCCTGTGGGAACTGAGAGTGAACCACAACACAGCATTTTAATGCTTTCTGTGAATATTTCCATGCATTTTGTTTTCCTTCTTAGGTTGTTTTTTTTCTTCTCTTTCTAGATCTGATGTTTCTTGTGCAGTAAGATAACTGTATAGATATGTATACATGTATTGTATTTGTTATATAATTTATCCTATCTAGCATGCGTTGTGGGTACCCCCCCCCCCCCATTCCTCTGGGGGGGAGGGAAAGGAAAAGCTTGGGAAAAAAAGTTTTTTTTGCAAAGGTCAATGTTGAAAGGTCACTCATATGTTTTGTAAATAAAAAGCTTTATAAAAAAAAAGAAAAAAGAAAAAATAGTAGCAAAATTCATTTGGAAGAACAAAAGGTCAAGAATTTCAAGAGAATTAATGAAAAAAAAAGGCTGATGATGGTGGACTTGCTGTACCAGATCTAAATATGTATTACAAAGTAGCCGTCATGAAAACTATTTGGTACTGGCTAAGAAATAGAGTAGTCAATCAGTGGAATAGGATAGAATCACAAGACAAACTAGGCAATAACTATAGCAATTTAGTCTTTGATAAACCCAGAGACCCCAGCTGCTGGGATAAGTGCTCACTATTTGACAAAAACTGCTGGGAAAATTGGAAGCTAGTGTGGAAGAAATTAGGGCTGGACCCACATCTAACACCACATACCAAGATAAGATCTAAATGGGTTCATGATCTGGATATAAAGAGTGATGCTATAAGTAAATTAGAGGAACGTAATATAGTTTACCTCTCAGACCTATGGAGATGGAATAAATTTATGTCCAAAGAAGAACTGGAACTCTTAATTGAAAACCAGATAGATAACTTTGATTATATTAAGTTAAAAAATTTCTGTACAAACAAAACCAATGCAGACAAGATTAGGAGGGAAGCAATAAATTGGGAAATCATCTTTACATTTAAGGGTTCTGATAAAAGTCTCATCTCTAAAATATAGAGCGAATTGTCTCATATTTATAAAAATTCAAGCCATTCTCCAATCGATAAATGGTCAAAGGATATGAACAGACAATTTTCAGAGGATGAAATTAAAACTATTTATAGTCATATGAAAAGGAGCTCCAAATCATTATTGATCAGAGAAATGCAAATCAAGACAACCCTGAGGTACCACTACACACCTGTCAGATTGGCTAAAATGACAGGAAAAGTTAATGATGAATGTTGGAGGGGATGTGGGAAGGCTGGGACACTGATGCATTGTTGGTGCAGCTGTGAACGGATACAGCCATTCTGGAGAGCAATTTGGAACTATGCTCAAAAAGTTATCAAACTGTGCATACTCTTTGACCCAGCAGCATTTCTATTGGGCTTATATCCCAAAGAGATTTTAAAGGCAGGAAAGGGACCTGCATGTGCAAGAATGTTTGTGGCAGCCCTTTTTGTAGTGGCTAGAAGCTGGAAACTGAGTGGATGCCCATCAGCTAAAGAATGGTAGAATAAATTATGGTATATGAATGTGATGGAATATTATTGTTCCGTAAGAAATGACCAGCAGGATGATTTCAGAGAGGCCTGGAGAGAATTACATGAACTGATGCTGAGTGGGATGAGCTAGGAGATCATTATACACGGCAACAACAAGACTATATGATGATCAATTCTGATGGATGTGGCTCTCTTCAACAATGAAATATTTCAATCCAGTTCCAATTGTTAAGTGATGAAGAGAGCCATATACACCCAGAGAGAGGCCTGTGGGATCTGAGTGTGGACCACAACATAGCATTTTCGCTCTTTCTGTTGTTGTTTGCTTGCATTTTGTTTTCTTTCTTGATCCAATTTTTCTTGTGCAACAAGATAACTATATAACTATGTATACATATATTTGATTTAACATATATTGTAACATTTAACATGTATTGGAGTACCTGCCATCTAGGAGAAGGGATGGGGGAAAGAAGAGGAAAATTTGGAACAAAAGGTTTTGCAAGGGTCATTGCTGAAAAATTACCCATGAATATGTTTTGTAAATAAAAAGCTTTAATAAAATTTTTTTAAATTAAATTAAATTAATTTTTCAAATTAAAAAATGTTGGCATATTGATATAATATGATATATTGATATAATACACATAACAAATATGAAGAATGTCAAGATATATGGTAAGACTTATATGAACTGATGCAGTGAAGTGATAGAACAAGTGGAATTATTTTTTAAATCATATAAATTCTATATTATATATCAATGAAACTATTAATGTACTTCATCTTTTAAAATTTCATATCTAGCACTCCCCACTAACTTAGCTCCAAGTTTAAAAAGAAGCTCTCCTTAACAATAAATATTTACAATCAAGCAAAATAAATAAAGCTATTGACCATAGGTGAGAATGTATGTCCAATTTCATAGTTATTATGAGGAACCTAAGTAACTGAGAGATTGAAAGGGGGAAAAGCGGTAGCAGCAGCTATGTATCCAAGATTGGAGAGGGAAATAAAGCTGCCCACCATTCTGTGAACTTTTTTTGAGAGCATTGAGACATAACCTCCATTCTGAAATTATTTGAATCAGAGATTATCTTTAGAATAGTAAAGGAATCAGCAATTATGTGAATAATAGAGTATCATTTGTGATAAGTATTAGAGTAGTATTCAAGAGAGTCCAGGAGGAATAAAAGAAATGAAGAGTCTGGTTTCATTGTTGAACCAGAAATAATATATACAGGATTGAGAAGGCTAGTGAAACAGTAAGTGACAAGACCTGGAGCTAGTTAGGCTGGGAAGTGTTCTTGGTTTTAAACCGGTTCCAGGTCAAAGAGGAGAAGTGAAAGAGAACCTGGGGCCAAAAGTACTGTCCTCCATATCCCAGGACTAGAGGTGGTTATACCAACAAATTGCAACAAAATGAGCAGGCAAAAGAGAAAAAACCCAACCATAGAAAGTTTCTATGTGAATAGGGAAGATCTGGATTCATTTTTAGGGGAGGATAACAAAATTTAAAAAAAAAAAAAAAGCCTCCTGTACTCCAAATAATAATATCAAATATCAAAAAGAATTCATAGAACTCAAAAAAAAAAGATTTTAAAAAGCAAATGAGAGAGACTGAGGATTAAAACAGAGAAAAAAAAACAATGTGTAAATAAAGCCAACCAATCAAAAAATAGATTAGAAATCTTAAGAAAGAAAATGTTTCTTTGAAGTCTGTAATTGGGCAATGAGAAGTTAATGAAGTTATGAGATCAAGAAATAATAAAATGAAATATATAGAATGTAAGACATAAGAAAAACAACAGATCTGGAGAACAGAGCAAGAAAATATAAGATAATCAGGCTACCTGAATTCTATGACCAAAAAAAAAAAAAAAAGAATCTCGATATTATAATAGAAGAAATATTTAAAGAAAACTGTCCTAAAGTGAAAGATTAAGAGGGGAAAAGTAGAAACAGGAAAAAAACCTGCCAGTCACCATCTGCAAGAGATCCTACAAGGGAAACCTACAAGATTATCATAGCTAAATTCAGAAACTCCCAGATCAAGGAGAAAATAAAAGCAACAACAGAAAAACAAGTCAAATGTGATGGAGTCACAATTAGAATCACACAATATCTAGCACTGGCTACATTAAGAAGCTGCAGGTCTTGGAAAACAATTTATTGAA
Organism: Myrmecobius fasciatus; assembly: GCA_023553655.1. Lineage (NCBI taxonomy): Eukaryota > Metazoa > Chordata > Mammalia > Dasyuromorphia > Myrmecobiidae > Myrmecobius > Myrmecobius fasciatus. The sequence continues at coordinate 36,666 of JAJPUD010013942.1, read as the reverse complement.
GAGCAAAAGAACTAGAATTGCAGCCAAAAATATCATACTCAGCAAAGCTAAGCATAATCCTGAATAAAAAAAAAAGTTCAATGAATTGCCAGACTTTCAGGATTTTGTTGCAAAAAAAACAAAAAAACCTGAATTTAAGAGAGGGAGAAAAAATGTGGAACTCAAAAACTTACAGAAATGATGTTGAAAACTATCTTTACATGTAATAGAAAAATAAAATAATGCTGATAAAAAAAATACCAATAAAAAGGTTGGCAGAGAGTATCGACTTACTAAATGCTTATCTATTGATTGATGTATAAATAAACTTCATGGATTAACTAATCATCTTTATGCAGAGGATTATCACATTTATGAATCTAGTCCTAATCCCTCACCTGAGCTTCAGCCTTGCATTGTCAATTGCCTGTTAGTTATTTAAACCAATTTGTCTTTGAGGCATCTCAGTTTTGCACTCCCAAAACAAAAATCATTATTTTCTGCCCCATACCTACCCCTATTCTGAGCTTCCTTGTTCTAAACTTCTTAACCACTTCTGTGGTGACCACTTAGGTCAGCCCTAAGAAAGAATTTTTCAAAAGGGGCTTGGGCTAGATGGAAAAGATTGAAAAATCTGACTTTTGCATTGCTCTTCTATATTTTATCTATTTTCTTTTCATTCTATTCACTTTAATTGAATCTCCTTTTAAGTTCACTTTAACAGTTCCAGAATATTTTGAAATATAAAGAGTTTGTAATCTTCTCTTACTATTTCATATGGATTGGGAACAGAGATTGCTTCTTGCTGATTAAGGAGTTGTCTCAAGAGAAGCTTGCACATTTCTCCAATGAGAGAATAAATGAGCTTATTTAATGTTTCTTTTAGAGTTTTCTCTGCAGGGAGGCAATATTTTAAAGGTCTGTCCAGCCTTCATCTCTATCTAGTTTTCTCTAGTTTCACAATATATGCCCTGTCCAGCTATATCCCCTTGTTAATCTCAAACTTTCATGTTCTGTTTTATGAATCTGGTTTTGAATACAAGACTCTACATGTTTTTCAATCTCTTTATCAAAGTAGCTAAAATGCTACAGTGGAGCCTCATACAGTATTCTGCCTTCCTTCAGACATCAAGGACACCTTTTTTCCTCCTAAAGATTCTGTTCAACCAGAAAAGAAAAAAAAAAAAAAAAAAGAAATTAAGGGGTCAGGGGACTGGTATAGGGAGAACTGATCTGTTCTCCAGGGCTGCTTCTTTAACTGCATAACTGAAGCCTGGCTTAGGAGCCAGAGTTTTCAGTATGCTTTTAATAACCTGACTCAACAAAATTGGATTCAAAATTTTACTTTCAAATCACAGATGAGAGCAAATCTGAACATACCCTTAAGATGTGTTACCAAGTGACTTGGCTGTCATCACCTGGAGACCTGAGATGATACAGAGGCACATGGACTCTGAGACCAGAGAGACAGCATTAGTTCAGTTCATCTCCTCTTTAACAGGAAACACATGTAAAGGGCTTATGCCTGCCAACACTTTGCTAGCAGCCAGTTTTCAGCTCTGGCTCCTTATAGAGTTATCCAGCTGTATAAACACACTTTTATCCACAAATTGATTATGTGAATAGCCAAATGATCTATCTTCCTTGGTCTTACAAGGGAATGGCTATGCAGCTTCAGAGGCTTTACTCATTGGAATAACAATTGTTCAAGGGTGGGTACTTTCCCCTTTCCTTTTCATTTTTGCCCTCCCCCCAATATGGCTTAAATGTCCTGAGGTAACATCAGTTTACAATTTGGATGCTAACCTTTGATCCATTTCCAAAAGGAAAAAAGAAAAAGTCAGTTTGATATAGGAATACCTTAAAATGAGACCGAAAAGCAAATAAATGACAAGTCTTGATCTCTTTGGGTCTCCTCTTTGGGTCATATAATCACAGTAGTGGAATGGTAGTAGACTAGGAACCAAGAAATCTGAGTTCCGGTCCCAGTTCTGTCATTAGCCAGCCATGTGATCTAAGACAAATTACTTAACCTCTCTGAAGCTGTTTCCTCATTTCCAATATCAAGTTAGATTAGAAGATCTTCATATTTCTTCCAGCCCCAACATTCTATAACTAAATAATATAATTCACCACATTAGGTGAGAAAAACTCACATTCCTTTATTCAACAAGCACAGTACTGCCTAACATTGTAAATGAGTCTAAATCTGTTGAGCAGTGTTTTTACTGAGTTTTCAGATTTTCCTTTCTAAGGAGTCAGATGCATAATTTCTTCTATGCAGGGTCTTTCCTTCCAGAATTCTATTTTTCTCATCTTAAGATTTCTTATCTTTAAAATGAGAAGGTTAATAATGTTTGACATATATAATTATATAAATGAAATCAAATGAGAAAATGCTTAGCAGATAGTACAAGCTTAATGTTTGTTCTCTCTCTCTCTCAAAGGACTTTACATACATTATCTCTAATTTGATATGAGAAGTTGGTTGGTGTAATCTTCAGTATGTTACAAGGTCAGGAAAATCTTCATTTGAATTCTGCCTCTGACACTAGCTATGTGCACTGATGTATCACTTGAACTTTCTGATCCTGAATTATTCATTTTATAAAGTGGGAAGAATAGCATATGTAGAGTCTACTTCCTAAGATTTGTGAGGCTCAAATGAGATAATATATATAGTGTGGTTTGCTATCCAAATCATTTGAGCCTCTGGTCCACAGTACCATCTGTACAATGAGCACAGTAGGACTAGAAAGCTAGTGAAATCCTTTCCTGTTCTAAATCTGTGAAGGTATGATTTTGTCTCTTTAAGCCTAAAGAGATGTTAGCATCTCTATACTTTCTCAAAACTTTGTGAAGTAGATGCTAGAACAATAGATTTGGCAATAGTATCCTAATTTTACAGATGGGAGAACTGAAACTCAAAGAAATTAAATAACTTGGCCACAATCACATAGCTAATATTAGAGTATGATCTGAGAACAGATATGCTTTGATTTCAAGTCTCCAAGTGGATATACAACAGGGAGATCATATTGTACATAATCTAAAGAATTCCTTTATTAGCAAGTTCCTCATATAAATTTGTTTACCTACCTATTTGACTTAAAATAGTTATTTTAAAAATATGATTTTTTCAAAAGTCAAGTAGTTTAAAATACATTTTAGATCTAAATAATTCTACAAATTAATATTATTCATATTACAGAGACCTGTGTATAGGAGGAGCAAGTGAACCAGATATTCACATTGCTAGCTACCTTCTATTTATTTCTATTATCATGTATATAAGAAGGTATGCATCCCTCACAATATATCCCCTGGTTTCTGGGTGCCACAAGTAGTTTTCAGTGTGCTTTAATAACCTCGCACAACAAAATTGTACTTAAAATTTTACTTTCAAATTGTTGTGCTGTCTGAGAGAACAGTCATTTTGAGGAAAGATCCTATTAGCCTCTGTGGGTAATCTGGGTGAGGTTAGGTCAAGTTAGAATGGAGAATCACTGAGAGTAATAGCTCTACAATAGGATGTGAAAGTATATTAATGAGGTCCTCTCACCCTCTACTTAATATTTATTCCTCTTTCCTCTCCCTTTTGAAAAAGACCACACTAGGAGAAAGAAAGAAAGAAATTAAAAAAGTAGAAGGAAGGAAGAAAAGAAATAAATAAATGAAGAAAGTTTCTTTGGGTCAAAGGTGAGCCAAATCCTTAACATCAATGATGAAAATTTTGTGTTGCTGTTGGCTAAGTAGAATCTGCATGATCATCGCTTTTTACTGAGATGGATATTGCTACAAGTGGGCTTGACAGACAGAAGCACCATGGGTCCAATGAAACAAGCCTATCATAAATCAGAACATGTTTGCCTTGCACAATTTTTCTGGTTTGAAAAGCAGGGTCAGGTTACATCTAAAACCATTTTTATTTTTCATGGGATTATATGCTGCTCCTTTAATATCATAGTTGGCAGAATATTGGTGAACAAATTGTTAGTTTGTCTTTTGTAAATCATCTGAATGTGTGTTTTAGCATTAAAATGATCCAAAACCAATACTTTTTCCTACTTTCAAGTTCCTTTTTGACCTGCTCTCAGTAAAACTGGATTAATTTTAAACTTAATAAATGACAAGTCGTGATCTCCTAAAGAACTACTCCATTTAGAACATGCTCTTAACTCATACTTAATTTCACTATGAGAATGGACTCTTTGGGTCATGTAATTTTTTTCAAAAAGAATTTTTTTAATGGCCGAATTGTTTGTTCAAAATTTGGCTAGAACATATGTACTTCATTTGATTTTTATGATATTTTTAACCTTGCCATGAATAATGTACAGAACACTAATATTAAACCAAATTAATACCATAGCTGATCTCTAAGACATTTGGATCATTTGTAGTCAACTGCATTTTTAACTGCCAATTCTAAAACCATAATAAGAATACAAAGAACCAATAGATACAAATGAAACGGTCTTTTGTTATACACAGGCATTTTTCATGCCATCTAAATAAGAAGACAATCTGCCAGTGCAGATTTAAATATAAGGATGCCTCAGTTGAATAAAACCCAAATGTGTGGATAATGTAAGACCTTAACATTTGCATGACTGGAATAGACTAAATAGCAGCCTAGTAAATAGAGAGCTAGTCTCAGAGCCAGTTAGACTTAGCTTCTAAATCCTACTTTTGACATCTAATAGATGTATGACTGGGTAAGTCACTTAATTTCTTGATATCCTCTCTAAGATTTTGAGCTAAAGAGTTAGTTGATCTTTATTTGTAGAGGGAGTTTTCCTATCCAGGTGATTTCTTTAATGGGGAACTTATGGGTCCACATCCTATCCTTTTCACAATAAGATGGAAATTGGGAAGAAAAATATGTAGTGTTATAAGTAATTATTCCCATTTAGCCTAAAAAGGTTGTGTCTGTCCATAGTCACACAGATAGTAAATTATAGGTTTAGTAATTGTTGTGCTGTCACTGGAGTCGGAGGAACTGGGTTCAAATCCTCTATCTGGTATTAGTTTTGTGATAATGGGTGAGTTACTTAAACTCTTTAAGTCTGAATATCCTCACTTATAAAATGGAAATAATGGTAACTGTTAAATCTCCCTTGAGAGGAAGCAGAAACCCTTGTGTAAGACAGTAAAATGAAGATCTGCCATACCTCACCTTCTATGTCACTCCTCAGCTGCCACCTTAATTGTTCTCTGATTTCCTTTTCTCCTTCCTAATTCTTGCCTGATACAGGAATATATTCAGATAATTTGTTTCTAATGAACAAATTACAAGTTATCATTGATTAATCGTTCTTGGTAGCATTCAGAATTAGGAAGACCAGGATGCTGGTTTTGATATACAGCAACTGAGTGACCATAGGTAAAAAAAAAAATTAATTTTTTGGTGTCTTGGGCAACTATCTAATATTACAGATTAAAAACAAATTTATAACCTACATTTAGTAATAGGAGTTTTCGTATTAGAAATTCTTTACATGAATGAAATCACAGATCCACACTCTATCCCATATCCCTGGTACCTACTTCATAGAATTGCCATAAAGATCAAATAAGACAATTTATTTGAATTAGCTTAAGACTCTTGGCAACATTCCAAATCCTACATAAATGCTAGGGATTATTAAAAAGTAGAGTAATGTTATGTTGTTTCCTTTATTCCATGTTTTCTTTCCTATCTAAACTTAAAGAACAGATTCAGTTTCAAAGAGATTTTTAAATTTACAAAAGGATTCCTAGAATCACAGAGCTGGAATGAACCTCTGCCATCATGTCCAAATACTTAATTTTAAAGAGATGTCAGCACTTACTGGTGGCTAAAACTACAAAGTTCTGGATGGGGACACAAAGACAAAAACAAAACAGTGACTATCCTCAAAGTGCTTACATTTTGAGAGAAAAAACAGGAACACATATGCAGCAAGCTGGAAAGGATAGTAATATTTTGTAATAAGGTAATATGAAGATTAGCTATACTTGACCTTTTATGTCACTCCTCAGCATGCCATTTCTCTCATTCTCTGATTTACTTTTATCCTTCTTAGTATTATCCTGATTTGGGAATATGTTTGGATAATTTGTTTCTTATAAATAATTTGCAACTTCTTATTAATTAATTATCTCAAGTCTCAATCCTCATTCATTCAACATTAAATATTGAATGAATTAACTTTTCCATGAGTGGTTATTCCTGTCTCTCTATAATTAAATATATATCAACATCATTGAATATATGTGTGTGTGTGTATGTGTGTGTGTGTGTGTGTATTAACAAATGAAAGCAAAGACATATATAATAATTTACAATATTTTGACCATGGCAAACATCATAGCCCAATTCACCTCAAACCTTCAATATAATAATAGATAATTACTTTTCACTTGACTGGAAACTCAGTTTCACACCATTCTATTTATTCCACATATTGATTAAAGTATTAGAAGAATATTATTCATTTTCCCCCTCAAGATAAAAGTTAAATATAATCTCTTAGGAAATAATCTGGATTAATCTTTTCTCTTTTTCTTCTCTTCAGTAATCACAGGGAAAGTCTTTCTAATATATTGTTCTTGCCAACTTCTCAAAAACTATTCATAGAATTTTATTTGTAACATTTCTTTATAAACATATTTCTTATGACAGTTTTGATGAGAAAGAATTTTCATGTCACCTTTTCCTTCTCTATTTTCTACACATATTCCTCACAGATTCTCACAGATCACAGATAACACATATTTTCTTTCTAACTCCATAGAGAGAAGCAATTTGTAATAAGTAATTTCTCAACTGTCTTTCAAACTAGCAGCCCAAGCTGCTTTTCAATATTGCATTTGTTATTTAAAACTACAACATGCATTGCCTTGTTGAGAAAGACATTCAAAACATTTATTCGTGTTTTTTTAAAATAAATTTTTATTGATGTCTAGTCTAGTTTATATCACTTAAATTTCCTCTTCTATCTCCATTTCTCCTCCCCAAGAAGGATTCTACATAACAAAAATATTTTAAGAAAGATAAAGAGAGGGGCAGGTAGGTGGCATAGTGGTTAGAGCACCAGTCCTGAAGTCAGGAGGATCTGAGTTCAAATCTGGTCTCAGAACACTTCCTAGCTGTGTGACCTTGGGCAAGTTACTTAACCCCAACTGCCTCAGCAAAAAAAAAAAAAAAGAAAGAAAGAAAAAGAAAAAAGGAAAAGAAAAGAGAAAGAGAAAAACCGATTAGAACCAATCAATGCATCTAAAAAATCTGAAAATTGATGCGATATTCCACACCTATGGAAAACAGAAGTGTTTGTGTGGAAGTGCCTTCCTATATCATTTCCATCAGGCTATGTTTGCTTGTTCTTTGTACTATCATACATTCATTTTTACATTGTTTTGTGATGGCTTTTCTTTTCAATTACATTGTAGTAGTCTTTGTGTATGTTGTTTGCTTAACTACTTATTTGACTGCATCAATTTATGTATCATTCATTTATCTTTTGGACAATGAGTATTATGAAACAACTGTATATAAACCACTGTGTGTGCTAAGTTCATTAGCCTAGGAACTTATCTGTCAGGGCTTGGAATAGTATAGTGGAAAAAGCATTGGGTTTAGACCCTAGAGGACTCAGATTTGGATTCTGGTTCTTCTGCTAATCTGTACAACCTTAGAAAGGTCATTTGAACTCTCTGGACATCAGTTTTCACATTTATAAAATTAGGGGTAGCATAAAATGATACATTATGGTCCCATAGATTTTTAAATTCTCTTCTATTTCAACTATTTCTTCAATCACTCATTATATCATTATTCAAAATCCAGCAGTATGCTCTCTGAAGCACTTGTAAATGAAAAGTTTATGGGGATTTTATATGTGCAGATCTTGCTATACTCATTTCTAAAAGCAAAAGTAAACAAGACAAAAGTTGTCTCCTTTGAGATTTAGGTGTTTGTTATTGAAGTACTCTGTTCTCTCTAGAGAATAACTCTCTACTTTTCTTACTGTCCTCTCCCTTTTATTTTTTATTTTATTTTTATTTTTTGCTTTTTGCTGAGGCAATTGAGGTTAAGTGACTTGCCCAGGGTCACACAGCTAGGGAATGTTAAGTGTCTGAGACCAAATTTGAACCCAGGTCCTCCTGACTTCAGGGCTAGTGCTCTATCCACTGAGCCACCTAGCTGCCCCATATCCTCTCCCTTTTAAATACATTGAACTTTAGTGGAAATTTATTAGCATCACATTTCTGCAATGTTACTCATAATGTTTCTTGCACTTTTAGCACACCTTCTGAGACTAGTTCCTCACTTCTAGTCACATTCGAAGGTCATATTCCTAGAGGATGGCTGGCGACTTCTCCTTTCAGAGTTCTATTGGTAAATGATAAGCTGATTCATAGCATTATACTGGTTAAATTTCATTTAGCCAGATGTTTGTGGCAGCCCTTTTGTAGTGGCGGGAAACTGGAAACTGAATGGATGCCCATCAATTGGAGAATGGCTGAACAAATTATGGTATATGAATGTTATGGAATATTATTGCTCTGTAAGAAACGACCAGCAGGATGATTTCAGAGGGGCCTGGAGAGACTTGCATGAGCCGATGCTGAGCGAAATGAGCAGACCCAGGAGATCATTGTCCACGGCAACCACAATACTATATGATGATTAATTCTGATGGACATGGCTCTCTTCAACAATGAGGTCATTCAAACAAGTTCCTATTGTTCAGTGATGAAGAAAGCCACATACATCCAGAGAGACACCTGTGGGAACTGAGTGTGGACCACAACATTTTAACGTTTTCTGTGAATACTTGCTTCCATTTTGTTTTCCTTCTTAGGTTGTTTTTTTTTTCTCTTTCTAGATCTGATTTTTCTTGTGCAGTAAGATAACTGTATAGATATGTATACAAAAAAAATTTCATTTAGCCAGTAGACATCTTCCCAGTCAAGAGTGATAATGTATCAGATGCATTATGTGAGCTCAGGTTTTCTTCACTGGATAGACTTTTGTCCTCTATGCACCATGCTGGTCACTCTATGTTAATACCACAATGGGGATGAAATAACGAACAGCAATCTTATATTCATATAATCATCTATCATCACTTATCTTAAACAGATTATATGGAGAAGAGAACAGTTGAATACTTAGAGTTATGATGTGGGCATAAAGCAAGAATTCCTTCTACAAGGTGAGAGTGAGTACTTTAGGAAGTGAGAAGTCCAAATCGGCAAGCTCATTACACACATCCTATTCCTTTCTCTAGTTGGACCATTGTTCTTATATCTAGCCAAGTAAAAGCACTTTGTCCAGATAATCACCCTCTTTACATGACTAGAACTCTACAGTGTTCTTTCTTGGATCTGCCTAAATAGCATTCTTTTTAGTCCCAATTGCTTTACACCCACATACTGTTTTTTCCAACACATGTTCCATAACAAGTCAAAGGAGACTAACTCAATGTGATTGTGTTATTTTGAAGGCCAGCATTCAGAGTCATGATTAGAAGCAGGCCAAGCCAAAACCTCAAGAAGCCTGAGTTTAGTATTTTTGTTCTTATTGAGATATTCATCTATTGCCAAAAATGGCCACTGGTAATAAATCTTTTCATGAGTTTTTTTTTCTTTCCAAAGATACCAGAACTGCAATATACCCAAGACTTGGATGTACTCATTCTGTCCCACATACCAATGAGAACAGCTCCTTCCAGCCTAGCCACCCTTATGCCATTTCTTCTTTGGCCAAATGATATAAACATTGACATCACCTGTTGGAATGGGACCATCCACTGTTGAAGTATACTTTACCTTTGGTATAAATCATTTACCTTAGCAATGTTTGTTCTTGCTTCATTGGTTTAGTGCCTTGTCCAATTTGTTAATTTATTTTCTTAGGTGATTGGGAGGTTAGGTTTTGTTTAGGAATTTTTGTTTGTTTAAGTTTTTGAAAATAGTGCTGGAATTCTTTATTCCCTACAAATCTTCAGATTTCTTTCCCAAATCCAGATTATTCTTTAGGGACCATTCTTAACTAACCAAATCAAACTGAGCCCCATGTGATATGAATTAGCTATTTCCAGGCACCAGAATACAAGTTAGTATTTGCCATTTGTCAAATGATGAACTAGGGGATAATTATCAGGATGGGTCAAAATTTGCTCCAGAGGTCCATTTGATCACACCAGCTGCTTTGAGTAGTCCTAGTCAGGAATCCTTTCATGAAAACCTCTGCCTGGAGGCAAATAATAAAACCACATTTGATTCTAAGGCTACCAGGAATAAAATAGAATGATTCCAAGGGGATTAGATCAGATTATTGGTTCTTTACTGGTTTCTTCAAAATGTTAACAAAGATCTATCAAAATGTAATAAATGACTCCCTTTGACTCTAAAAAAAACCCCAGTCTTGCAGAACTAGTAAAAGATCACAAATGGACCAGAGAAGCAGAGCAATGGTGTCAAACTCAAAATGAAATGCAGGTCGCTAAACTATACATAAGGATCCCATTGACCATATATTAACTTAGAAAACCATATATTTACATTATTTACATTTTATTGTTTTTATTTGTTTTGTTAAATATTCCTCAATTATATTTTAATATGGTTCAGGTAGTACTCCAGTATGGGCTGAGGTATTTAATATTTCTGGTGAAGAGAATAGAATATAGGGCTTGGAATCAGGAGAAATGGAATTCAAATCTTTCCTCAGATATTTGTGATTTGTGTGAACCTGAGCCCCAATTTTTCATCTATAAAATGGGGGTGATAATAGTATCTACTTCATAGGATTATTGAGGGAATCAAATGAAACACTTCACCAACTTTCAGGTGTTATGCAAATGTGAACTAAAATTTGTCTTTCAGAGATCCATCAGAAAGGGTTCCTAGAATCTCTAGCCTCCTTAAAGACTTAGATTTTTCAGAAGCTTCTTGGTTCCCCTTCTCACCTCTTAGTAGTGTCTTCTCCTTTCTCAGATTATCACATATAAATTTATCTGTTTATATTTTGTAGCCTCAGGTAACATCTAAGTTCCATAAGTGTAAGGGATGTATTTCCCCCCCCCCCCTTTTTTGCCTTTGTGTTCCTAAAGCATAGCATACTGCCTTGCACATGGAAAGGCTATATAATAAATGCCATTTGTATAAGATGGGGTTCCTTAGATCTAAAGTAACTGGATTTTATGCAAGCTCTTGAAGAACCAGAGGAAAATGGGTAATTGCTGGAAGACTTCAGAGAGGAAATACTTCCAATGTCTCTATTAGCATTGTTATCAGAGGACTTAGAATCTGAAGATCTGATTCTGGTCCCCTTAGTCTGCATTAGTTCATCATATAAGTCTTCTCAGGCTTCTTTGAAACAATCACTTTCTTTATTTCTTATATCACAGTAGTTTTCCATTACATTCACATACCATAATTTTTTATCCATTCCTCCAATTAATGGGCACTCCTTTAGTCTTCATTGCCACTGGACCCACATGGCTCTGGAGGAAAAAGTCAGGTTGGTGACTTTTCACTTCCTTCCCTCACTTAAATCTAATTCACTTGCCTGTCATGGCATCACATCTCTGATGTCATAGTCCTCTTCAAGAATGAAAGACAAACAATAACAACAACAATCTTTGCCACTATAAAAAAGAGTTCAATAAATGCTCAATGTTAATTGAAAAATAGGCAAAATATGGGGAAGGAAATGGAAAAAAGAGAGAGAAGGGAAGGGAAAAAAAAGATATAATGGATTCATCACCTTGAGGTTAAAGAAAGGCAAGTCTTTCGTTGGTATCTTGATTATATCTTCCTGTGAAAGATATCGTGATTATATCTTCCTGTGGAAACTGTGAACATTTCCATTGATCTTAAAATATAATTCAATAACTCATTCATATTTTGCTGAAGATTAGTGAGGAAATTCTAATGATTGAACCTGATTAGGGATGATTAGGCCTTTTGGATCAGAGTCACTGCCTCATGCTATTTCTTTAGCAAGAAAATCCCAAATAGGGTCATGAAGAGTCAAATGTGATTGAACAATATCCATTTTTGCCATTTCCCCCTTTTCAGATGACTTCTCAGAGAGCTGAATACTGATTAGAAATTAGAGACATAAAAAGATGCCTGGTTTGTAACATATCTCAAATTGTACTACAAAGCAAAACAATTCAATACTAGTTAAAAAATAGAAAAACTGATCAATAGAACAGAACAGGTATACGTGTTACAGAAACAACTGAATACAATGACATAGGATTTGTTAAACCCAAGAACACAAACTACTAAGAAAAGGAGTCACTATTTAGGGGGAAAATTTCTGGGAAAATTGGGAAGAACTTTGGGGAAAATTAGGCTTATATTATCTCATATAATATGCCACGCTAAGCTAAATTTGAGTTCAAAAAATCATATTATCAAAAAATTAAAGGAGATTTACAACTATGGATAAGGAAGAGTTCCTGACCAAAACAAGAAGACCTGTTTTGAATCAAAATAGAGAGATTTCAGATTCAAGGACCAAAACAGAAATCCTCACAGAATATAAAATGGACAATTTTTATTTTATTTTTGAAATTGCAAGGCTTTTTACACTAATACCAGCAATATATTTAGAATTACAATGGAAATAGTTAAATGGGCAAAAAAAAAATATTTGCAGTAAATTTCTCTGAAAAAGATCACATTACCAAGACATAAAGGGAATTGACACATATAAGAATAAAAGCTCCAGTAAATGATGAACAGTCAAAAGATATGAACAGACAACTCTACAAGAGAAATGTAAGCTATCAGGCGCAGCTAAGTGGCACAGTGGATAGAGTACCATCCCTGAAGTCAGGAAGTCCTGAGTTCAAATTTGGCCTCAGACACTTAACAAGTCCTAGCTATGTGACCCTGGGCAAGTCACTTAATCCCAATTGCTTCAGCAAAAAAAAAAAAAGGAGAAATTTAAGCCATCAATATTTTTTCACAGGTTGCCTCAGTTTCCTCAACTGTAAAATGAAGACAATAATAACCACTGCCTTGAATGGTTGTTGTGAGGATCAAATGACATAATATTTGTAAAAGTATTACTTGGTACAATGTGCAGCACATAGTAGGTAGATAGATATATATATGTATAATTTGAAGTTTGACCTTATACTCTTCAGAGTGGCAAAGATTAAAAGGAAACTGGCAGTATTAGAGAGCAGGAAGAGTAGCCATTTTACATATTTCCTACTATGTGCTGAACACTGAGGCAACCTGTGTGCTCAAGATCACCAGCTAGTAAGTGTTTGAAATCAATTTTGAACTTAGGTCTTTCCTTTGCCAGCTCCTAAGCTCTATCATTTGAAGAGGCTATGAGAGAAGAGTGTGATTAGTAGAATTTTAAACTGACCCAGCAATGCTGGATTTGCTGAACTAGATTCCTAGAGAGTTTGGAAACCCGGTATTCTAAGTATTCCTTAACATGTGTATTCTTATTTATTTGACATTATGTACATGCTAATAATTATAAACATTATGCAATTCATATAAAAAATTAGAAATTAAAAAAAGAAATATAAATGATGAAATAATATTTGACCCTAGAAGTAATAAGGAGATACTGGAGCTTATTTTTAGGAGAATGACATGGTTGGACCTGGAAAATTTTGGCAACCATATGAAAATGGATTATTTATCTTAAAATATGGAGAAAAATAGGAAGCTTTTGGAATAATCCAGGCAAGAGATGATGAAAAGCAGAACTAAGGAGATGACTTTGTAAGTAGAGAGGGGCAGAGATGCAAGAGATTTTGTAAGGACAAAGACAAAAGTTGGCATTTGCTTGGATATTTGTGGTGAGTGAAAGTGAAAAGTCAAAGATGACAATATGGGTCAAGACCTTGAGGACTGGTGGTACCTTCAACAGAAATTGTGAAATTCAGAAGAATGTTGGATTTGGGGAAAAACATAATGCAATTCCATCTAATATGTAAATCACCACCCATTTATTCCTGCTCATCCAATGAGACTCACTCAGATCTACCCAAAACAAAAAAGGGGTGAGGCAGGACTCTCACACAGCAGTCACTACCCTAGAGCACAGGGTCTTCTCCAAGGGACTCTTTGATATAGCCACAAAGTGATTTGTATCCTGGGGATGAGATTAGGAGTTTTACCAATACCATCTACAGATATGTTGCAATTGACACCTTGGTAGTAGTGATTGTGTTACAGCTGTCTTGAAAAACCAATATCAGGCTCCAAAGCAGGTAGGGATGGGTTAGCAGCTTGCACAAGGGATGGAGGAGGAAACCTGGACATGTGAGAGAAAAATGGGTGTTGTTATATTGGAGAAAAGTCCCAAGAATGACTTTCATAGGTAGGGTGGGATAGAAAACATATCCGTACCCTCTGCTTAATTGATTTACCACTCTTTAAGATAAGGCCATATCTTCTTTGGAATTCATACTATGGAGGCTTTTTAGAAAGAGAAATGAGGATTTTAGTATAGTCCTAATCTTAAGGTTGCCTCATTAGAAGTGCTAAATTTGAGAATTCTTAGACCTCCTAAGGTCTCAAATTAAGGATCTCAAATATTTTCAGGCTCTTCTAGAAGAGGATCCTAAAAATCTAACCTTTTGGAGAGAGAAAAGCAGTTCTTGGGCTTCAGCCTTTTTAGGAGAAAAGAACTGTGATCTCAGAAATAGAATAGTAGCCACAGACTAAATCAAGAAATGAGAAAACAAAAGACCTGGACATTAACCAAGGCTGTTGCTCTGTGTCATTCAGACAGCGTAGGTCCATTGGGAAGATGTTTGCCTTGATCATAATCCCAAATTGATTTTCTTCCTGGGGGAATTCAAATCACTGGGGGTAGAACTATAAAGCTAGAAGCTTTCATTCATCTTTGGGGTAAAAGTTGGGAATACTGCTGTGTCAGGTTATTATTTTTCATAACTTGAAGTTATTTGATGGAGAAATAACAAAACATTGCACATGTGATGAAAAACTAGGTAAACCAATACAGGACATTTGAGGGGAGTTTGCTATCAAAAAGGACGAAAAGTCAAAATTTTGCTATTCTGCTTAATGCACTTTATTCTGTATTTTGTGCAAAGGTCACATCCATAGAAACTGTAACTCGTTCCACTAAATTCTTTGCCCCTAAATCCCAGGAAGATCATCCTTCTAGTGGTCCTTTATCCCAGAATAAAGGAATAATAGTTCATATGTCTGTGGCCTAGATGTTTTATCAGTGTTCTGAGAGAAACAATATGAATCTAAATTCTGAGAGTGTATGGAGAGAAGCAATGTGCTTCTGTATTGTATATATGAAGACCTGGATCTTTTCAAAGCAGATCATTGGGGAAATATTGACACTAAAATTATTCAATGATCACAAGACAAAATGAAATTTATTTGATCATAGCAAGAAGATGGGAATTTTGTTATTGATCATAGCTAAGCAGAGAAACTGTTTGGAAGCATATACTCAGAGAAGTCACCCGGAAGACTGTCTAGTTTGATTGACATGTTAATGCCCAATGTTAGTCTCATCTCAGGGTGGATCTGTTCAATTTGAAAATGGAAGCATATATTTAACACATTAAGTTTATCAAGGAACTTTTATGGATAGTTTCTGAGACAAAACTAGAAGAAGACACTAAAGTTTATATTTTCAGAGTTGTAAGTTACTCAGAGCACATGGATCTTTTTTCATGCATGTACCTCCTTGGCAGATTTCTGTAGGAGTGTGACCCACTCTCTCCTGTAGCTATTGAGTGCAAATATGAGAGAGTGTGACTCAAGCTTATATGTGGACTATGACATGTCTGTTATTCCTGTATTTGCTATAATAGATAAATATGTTATTGATTTTTTCTTATTGCTAAATAATAATGTTAAAATCTAAACGATAATAGCTAGCATTTATATAGTACTTGTAAAGTGCTTCATAAATATTATTTCATTTGATCCTCACAACAAGGTGGTACTATTATTATTCCTATTTTACAGATGAAGAAACTGAGATTGACTTGGCCAGGATGGCACTGATAGTGTCTAAAGATGAATTTGAATTCAGATCTGTCAGACTCTAGATTTAGTGATTCATCCACTGCACTGCCCAGCTGCCTCTAAATGTACTATCATTGTGAGTAGCTAACTAATTTTGTATAAAATGAATTATATTCACAGGGGATTGATAACTAAAGTGGTAATTCTCCATGATAGAGCTACTTCTAGGACTTAAAGAGAATTTATGTGGTGATCTTCAACCTGCCAAGGTGAGGGCAGGGTGAAGACAGAGCCCAAATAGTGAATGGAAGAAAAGTGTGATTAGCCACCCTGTATCCCCTTAAATAAAGACAAAATGACTACCAATCAGGCTTCAGAACTGAGATTAGAATTTGAGTTCACTTCCCAGAACATTATTCTTGCTTTCCTTTAGTTGCAGGATGTGAATCAGAGTTAATGAGCGGAAGAAAAAAACAAATGGTGTCTTTGTCCTTGAGGAGATGGTCCAGTGATCTGTATGATACTTTTCTGTAAATCTCAGACCGTGGTCATATTAAATGAAAAAGACAAGTAATGAGATTCCGAAAATGTCTCTGTCTCCTTTCCTTCCTCCTTCCTTCTTGTTTTCTGTGTCTCCTTGACTCTTTGTCTCTGTCTCCCTTTATCTTTCAGTCTGTCTCTTATACATACACACAATTAGAACAACAATAACAAGATAAATTGATTCACAGGCCAGGGATTTCTATAGATGTTCCCATTTCAGGAAAAATTTTGTAAGGAAATCATTCCTAAAAGTCTCAGCAGGAGTGTTTCATGCTTATTTTACATTTGATAATAAAAACTTTCCTGTCAGCACTATTATTGCTATTATTATAAGTGGCATAAGCAAGTGGATTCTTCTTCCTATTTAATAAAATGCATTTTTTTCAGTTTCAAATCCTTCTGAATGATGACATAAAACTTTCCTGTAGATTCCAAAATAGCCCCCACACATGAGCATTTCTCTGTCAGACTCTTTTGTACATTTTCAGACTGAGGGTCTTAGCCTATGGTTTGCTTTAAAATTTTTCTGGATTGGCTCTGTCATTGTCTCAGACAAAAACATATTTTACATTCTTCTCTGACCAAATCAGATCCTCTTTTTAAGGAAGAAAGGAAGGAAGGAAAGAAAGAAGGAAGGAAGGAAACAAGCAAGCATGGAAGGAAGAAAGAAAAAAAAGAAAAATCCATTCATCTTGGTAATTTTGATGGAAAGCTTACTAAGAATTTTTTAGAAATTACTGGTTTTCTAAGGGAGCTATTATTGGAAGTGAAAGGTCTGAGGAACTATGGCCATATATACCAATGAAAGAGTTTGCCAATGGATATCATAGTCAATGCTTTGGCAATTACCATATGAAAACTATTATGAAATGATAATTCAGTTCCAATCAATAAACATTATCAAGTCTCTCTTCAGTACAAAGCACTGTGATAGAAACTGGGAATACAAAGAAAAAGGAAATAGTACCTGTCTTCAAGAAACTTACATTCCATAGGTAGATAGAATGTATATGCAGATAAATACATACAAGATAATATCAGGAGGAACATCACTTATTAGGAGGCTCAGGAAAGGTTTCCCATTGGCATTCCCAGCAAGATGGGCTTTGAAGGAAGCTAGGAAATCTAACAAGAGGTGAAATAATAATATCTTTCAGAGAGAGGGGACATAACCTGTGCAAATGCATAGAGGTGGAAAATGGGATTTTTAGTTGGAGGAAGCATAAGCAAGATGGCTTGGCTGGAAGCACACTTGGGGTGAGCCATTCAGGGCAGTGAATACAACCACTCAGAGTCTGAAAGGGGTGAAACCTAACTATCTCATATTCTCTTTCACTTGTGCTAGAATTTTGTTAAGTAGGCTGAAAGGATATGATTGATGAAGGATTCCCTTCTATTCTAGAAATAGAAAGCGGAAATGGTTTTCAAGAAAATAAAGTTAGTCAAAGGGATTGGACCTGAACAAATAAATACAGAGGAAGCTGGAGCCAGAGATGGTACAATTTTAATTGATTTTCAAGATATCTTTAAAAAAAAAGGAAAATTAAAAATGAAAACATGAAAAATATAGATTATTACATAAAAGTATTTGTGAAGACATCAACAATTATTGATCCATATACCTACTTTATAATAGCAATGCTAGCTTTTGATATAATACAAGTTTGCAAAGCATTTTAAATGTTATCTCTTTTGAGCCTCAAAACAATCCCATGGAAAAGGTGCTATTATGCACAATCACTCAACTGTTAAGTGTTTGTGACAAGACTTGAATTCAGATTTTTTTGACTGTAAGTTTAGCACTCTATCCAATAGGTCATTTAGCTGCCATTAGAGTTTCTAATCTCTAGGGCATACTTAGAAGAAAGCATTAAGCATGACACAAGATCATGCTTTATGAAAGCATGAGAAAGAAGTGGTCAGACTTTCCCAGATTAACACTATATCATAGATCACAGATATAGTTATATAATTGATGAAAAAGTTGGAGGATACAAGATTCATTGTGTTCATTGCTGGTTAATTACAAAAAATTATTTGATTCCATAAAACAAAAAGTAGCCATAAAAAATCTCATCTAATAATGTGTTTCTAATAAATATGTAATAGACAAAATACTTTTATAAATACACAGAGATAATTCAGTAGAAAGATCCTTAGATTGCCAACATTAGGTGGGGCACAAAGCAAGAAGATACATTTGCTAGGAAGATATTTGTCATTCTTAAAGAGGATGAACTACACAAAATGAAATGAAAGAAGTATTCTTTATAGGAGTGAAATTTTTATAGGTGTATTTACAAATAACATTCTTACAATTTCTTAGAATTCCAAGTCACTACAGAACTTTTTCATTGAGAATGATAACCAGGGACAGCTAGGTGGTGCAGTGGATAGAGCACCAGCCCTGAAGTTAGGAGGACCTGAGTTCAAATCCTGCCTCAGACACTTAACAGTTTCTAGCTATGTGAACCTGGGCAAATCACTCAATCTCTATTTGCCTCAGTAATTCATCTGTAAAATGAAGATACATTAGAGAAGAAAATAGTTATATAATTGATGAAAAAGTCAGAGAATACAAGATCCCATTGTGTTCATTGCTGGTTAATTGCAAAAGATGATCTCATCTGGGGGCAGCTAGGTGGTACAGTGGATAGAGCACCAGCCCTGAAGTCAGGAAGACCTGAGTTCATATCTGGCCTCAGACACTTAACACTTTCTAGCTGTGTGACCTTGGGCAAGTCACTTAACCCCAATTACCTAAGGGGGGAGGAAGATGATCTCATCTAATAAGGTCTTTCTAATAATATGTTAAGAACATATAAAATACCTTTATAAATACACAGAAATAATTCAGTAGAAAGATCCTTAGATTACCAATATAAGGTATCATTCTAGTATCTTTGCTAAGAAAACCCCGTGGGCAGACACAACTGAACAACATGTGTATGTACAAACACTCACGCACATAAAAACTTATATTCTTAGTCCACTACTTCTCTTTGTCAGGAGGTGATCAGCATGTTTCATCATGAGTTCTTTGAAATTATGGTTAGTTCATCCCAAAGGGATCTTAAAGGAAGGAAAGGGCCCCACATATGCAAAAATGTTTGTGGCAGCCCTTTTTGTAGTGGCTAGAAACTGGAAACTGAAGGGATGCCCATCAATTGAGAGTGGCTGAATAAATTATGGTATATGAATGTTATGGAATATTATTGCTCTGTAAGAAATGACCAGCAGGATGATTTCAGAGAGGCCTGGAGGGACTTGCATGAACTGATGCTGAGTGAAATGAGCAGAACCAGGAGATCATTATACACGGCAATAACAATACTAAATGATGATCAATTCTGATGAACATGGATTTCTTCAATAATGAGATGATTCAGACTAGTTCCAATGATCTTGTGATGAAGAGAGCCATCTATGCCCAGACAGAGGACTGTGGGAGCTGAGGGTGGATCACAACATAGCATTTTCACTCTTTTTGTTGTTGTTTGCTTGCATTTTATTTCTTTTCTCATTTTTTTCCAGTTTGATTTGATTTTTCTTGTGCATCAAGATAGTTGTGGAAACATGGATTTCTACCATGTTCAACATTTATTGGACTTCTAGGAGAGGGGGTGGGGGAAAAAGGGGGAAATTGGAACACAAGATTTTGCAAGGATTAATGTCGAAGAATTATTCATGCATGTTTTGAAAAATAAAAAGCTTTAATTAAAAAAAAGAAAGAAATTATGGTTGGTTCATTTAAATAATAAGGCACAGTTATGAACTGCTAGGAAAACAGCAAAGAGACCAATAGGATAAGCAAAAATCAGGAATGTAATGATTCTTATTGAACACTATAGCCCTTGGATCCAAAAAGCAGAGCAATACATGATCAGAGACCCTTCAAATGGCATCTGGGACCAAGAAACCAAAGATAGACTTGTGTATGCTCATTGGTCTTGCCAGATATACCAGTAGCCACAGATGTCAGTCATCACTAATAGGGTCATGTTTAAAAAGATGGTAGATGATAGGTCTAAAGAATGAACTATCTATGTGGGCAAATGATGATGATGTATTCAGGATGTCCCTTTGAGATCCACAATTTGCCTCTTCTCCTGATCCTCATTTCTTAGTTTATCACATCACAT
Organism: Myrmecobius fasciatus; assembly: GCA_023553655.1. NCBI lineage: Eukaryota > Metazoa > Chordata > Mammalia > Dasyuromorphia > Myrmecobiidae > Myrmecobius > Myrmecobius fasciatus. The sequence continues at coordinate 16,009 of JAJPUD010013942.1, read as the reverse complement.
TTTTCAGACAGATTTCAGCTGTCTCCAAAACCCTGGTCTCATTTCTGCCCTCTTTTTCCTATCCCATGACCTATTTTCACCACTATGTGAGAAAGTTGTACCAGTACCACTCTCATAGCATATTTATTTTAATCCTCAGGTTTTTAACAAATGAGGAAAATGGGGATCAAAAAGGTGAGATGTTTCACAAAATTAGTAAGTAGAAGGGTCAAGAACAGACCATAGTTCTCATATCAAATAATCTTTCATAGGTCAAGTAGGAAACTATTTACATGTTACAATTTCAGAAGAAATTAAAGATAAGTTTGAAAACAATGAATCTAGGTGAAATGGTGCATAGAGAGCTGGGTTTAGAATTAGAAAGACTTGAGCTCAAAGCTTGACACAGACACTGGTTGCAAACTCATTGGTAAGTTTCCTTATTTAGACTTGTCTAAGACTAAGATAGAAGTTAAATGGTACAGTGAATAGGGAACTGAGCCTGGAATCACAAATCTCTAAATTAAAATCTTACCTTAGACACTTATTAGCTGAGTAACTGACCCTAGATGAGTCACTTGATCTCTCTCAGATTCAGTTTCCTTATCTGTAAAATGATGATAATAATATCACCTCCTTCTCAGGGTTATTTTGAGAATCAAATGAGATAACATATGTAAAGCATTTTCTAAATTAAAAAAATAATAATAGCTCTTTATTTTTCAAAATACATGCAAAGATAGTCCTTAACATTTACCCAAGCACTTTCTAAACTTTAAAGTGCTATAAAACTGTTAGATATTATTATCATTATGGTGCCTGATATTCCCACCATTAGACTTATTCATAAGGCTCAGGCCTTATCTATCAGAGATAAGTTCTCTAGCAAAGAGCATAGATTTTTTTTTTTAATTAAAGCTTTTTATTTGCAAAACATATGTATGGTTAATTCTTCAACATTGACCCTTACAAAGCTTTCTGTTACATATTTTTCCCCCTAGTCCCCACCCCTCCCCTAGATGGCAGGATATCTACTACATGTTAATTATGTTAAAATACTTGACAAATTGAATATATGTATACATATTTCTATACTTATCATTGTTGTGCAAGAAAAATCGTATCTATAAGAGAGAATAATCCGATAAAGAAAACAATGCAAGCAAACATCAATAGAGAGCATGAAAATGATATGTTGTGGTCCACATTTCACATCCCTCTCTCTGGGTGTATATGGCTTTCTTCACTGAACGATAGGAACTGGTTTGAAATATTTCTTTGTTGAAGAGAGACATGCCCATCAGAATTGATCATCATATAGTCGTGTTGTTGCCACGTACAATGATCTGGTTCTGCTCATTTCACTGAGCATCAAATCATGCAAGTATCTCTAGGCCTCTCTGAAATTGTCCTGCTGGTCGTTTCTCACAGAACAATAATATTCCATAACATTCATATACCACAATTTATTCAGCCATTCTCCAATTGATGGGCATCCATTCAGTTTCCAGTTTCTAGCCACTACAAAAAGGGCTGCCACAGACATTCTTGCACATGTTGGGGCCCTTTCCCTCCTTTAAGATCTCTTTGGCATATAAGCCCAATAGAAACACTGCTGGGTCAAAGGGTATGGAGCATAGATTCTTTAAGGGGATAGGATTTAGGACTAGATTTTTATACTAGAAATGGGATAAATTCAGAACCTTATATTTTGTGAGAAATGCTGGGGGAAAGGGATAAAAAGGGACAAGGGAGAAGAAAATTTCAGGTGAGAAAGATTGGTCACTGAAGACCACTTCATAGTTTTTAACCTAGAGTCAGACATATTCTGCCATTATATATTTTTAGAAATGCAGAAATATAGAGTCCTGTTTAAATCATCTTGCTTGATTAATTTTCATGGGATAACTCTGCTCATAACAGCTGTGTTCACTAGGCAGGACCATGAAGGAAATAATATTAACCAAAAAGAAAAAGAAAAAGAAAAAAAAAAAGGTTGCATAGCCAAATGCATTTGGACCTATGGAAAAACCTAGTCAAATAACAAGAAAAATAAATGTTTCTGAAACAAAGCCAAATAAAATTTAACATGGAACAAAGTTAGAAACTATTTTGTGAAGCTTAAAATCTTTTCTTTCCCTCAGGAAAATAAATCTTGAACAAGAATCTTAAGCATTTCTGAATTAGAGGAATGATCTCAGCTAAGTACACAGCATTCCTCAATGGTGTCTGCCTACCACAGTGGGATTATCAGAACACATAGTGTTGAACAAGAAACTTATTTTTGCCAGGTTCTGAGGAAATAATTGCATTTTAATTGCATAAGAACAGTTATTTTAAAAAGCAAATTTTTCCAAAACCAAAGAGGCAGTTATTATTTTAGCAGTTCATCTGAACAGAAGTCCCAAAGCACATATAGTGCTTTTTTATTTTTTTGACCATTTGCTTCCTGCCATCCATCTTTCATTGGGGACTGGAAGAATTTAAACAGTCTCTTTTCCAAAGGAAGGCTTCTAGGAATTGCCTTTGGTCTCGCTTGGTGAAATGTTATTAAATGAACTTTTTCAAAAGAAGGACATTTCATCAAATCTTCTCCAGATCCTTGCTGGAGAATAACCAAGGAATGAGAAAGCTAATCCTTTGACAACTTCTCTTTCTTCTTTTAAAAAAAATAAAAAATAAAAACCAACACAATTTCTCATCGATTTCAATTCCTTTGCCACTAAAGTAACAGGCATTATTCATACAATCTCTAAGGGCAAAATTTTCTAATATATGTCTCTGATTCTGAGCCCCATTAGAGAATCACAAAAATTTAGTGCTATTAAGAGCCCTTAGAGATCAACTTGTCTAAGCCTTTCATTCTACAGAGGGGGAAATCAAGGCTGGGAAAGGTGAAGTGATTTTCTCACTTATTGGATTGATTAATCACAGAACTGGGAGCAGAACCAAAGTCTTCTAACTCACAATCCAGCCTTAAAAAAAAAAAAAAGACATTTTAATATTATACTGCCCTCATTGTTTGCTAAGATCATAGAATAATAGAGGTAAGATGGGAAGATTCCACAAGATTTAGAAATTTAGACCCTAGGAGATTAAATGACTTCCCTGGATAGATGGATAGTAAGTGGTAGAGCCAGAATTTAGATGGTGATTCTCCACCTAGCTAAGTGGGAAAGCTAGAAGTGGCCAGCCTTTGGGGGAAGAATAAAGGAGAGCAGAGATGGAAAACAAAGACTTACTTACTTGCTCTCTTGGATAAGTAAACAAGTGGAAGGTTTGAGATATGCTTGTATGTGTCTACATCACTATTTTGAATGTTTTAAGTAAATTGATCAATTAAAAAGACTAATTACTAATCTCCTGTAAAAGTGTCTTGCATATAGATTTAGAACTGGAAGAGAACTTAAAAATTATCTAGTTAACCTCTTATTTTATAATTGAGGTTTATAAATGAGCCCAGAGAAATTAGCTTGTCTAAAGCCATATAAATAGTAGGTATTAGAAGCAAGATTAGTACTCATGCCCTTTGTCAGCAATCTTTCCTTTTGTTTAATTATATAATTGTTTAAATATGATCACACTGATTAACATGTTCTGAATATGGATTTCCAGAATGACATTCCAGAATTTTTCTTGTGATGCAGCATAATAAAACTGATATTTTAGTCATAGCCCTGGTACCATTTAGTTGTATGACCACAGACAAATAAAATTAACCCTCTGAACCTCAATTTCATCATCAGTACAGTGGAGAACTGGCTAACAAGAACCCATTCCTTAAAGCACATGCAGCTATGTCCATCCTGGTGAATTGTTTCTAACATGTATAATAGTTCATTATAGTTTCAATCCAACTTATGCATGCTTGGTGAGCCTTTTTCCAGATATGATTGACTAAGGGTCTAGTACTATGTGTTGACATGTTTTTTAATTGGTTTCAATGTTGGAGGAACTAGACAGAATCAGAATTGAGTTTGCATTTAAGAGGGTTAATATACTCTTCCCTCAGTCTCATTTTTGCTGTATTCCTTCATGATGGCAATTGAAAAAGAATGATTAGCCTCTAGCTGAGGGGAGGGGCAGTAGCTTTGGACACTCCATTTGCCCACTTGCTATTGTGTTAATTTTTTCCTGATCTTAGGTGAATAAATTTCCTGCAACAGAATAATATATTTGATTACAACCATGTAAGCTTTGAAAAGTCATAAGAGCCATCCAAGGTCCCCTCAACAATCAGCTGAGCTGGTAGCATCATTGGTTGAGTGTGATGAGGAGTCAGCCTTTAGAAGCAAATTGCTTAACACAGTCCAACAGTACTTAACATGTCAGCCAAGGTACTGAATCCTTCAAGGAGCTAGCTGAGCTAAATCAGGAAGTACTCTTCCTCAAAGTTAATTTGGCTTTAATCCTTTAAAGGGAGAAAAGGACTCCCAAGGAGGGAATTTAAAAGGTACCTCTCAGTCAAATGTTCCTTGTATATGTTTATGCTTTGTACTCACTTCATACTTAAGTTTACTCTCTCCAGAGACCAAGTGGATGCCGAGGAAAAAATGCCCCACAATTTAAAGGATTTATTTTTATGCTTCTATTTTTATTAACCTTTTGAACAAATATCCCTTTGTGAAAGTTCTTTGATGTCAACTGATTGTTATTGGAAAGACTGGTTAAGTGATTTTTGGGGAGACATTGATGGGGATTCAAAAGGGATAGTATCAGAATCCATAATCCCTCAGGATTATTCTCAGAATTCTGAGGGAAGTAGTTTGCCACCTTCTGGTAACTCTATCTGCCAATGAGAGTGGAGGTTGGGATAATTAATTAGAGGGAGTGCTATACCTCTGAGACTTAATTTTCTTATCTCTGTACAACCAAATGTCAGGCATCAGTGATTTATCATTGAAATACCATCACAGATCATATCCCAATAACTTAGTAAATAAGTCAGTCAATAAATCAGAAATATTTATTAAGTGCCTCCCATGTTCCAGACAATAAGAATATAAAGACATTAATGAAACAATTCTGTCCTCAAGGAGTTTACATTGTAGGGTTGGAGGCTACATGTACACAAATAAGTATATACAAAATAAATACAAGGTAAGTTTTTGGAGGGGATGATGGTACTAGCAGCTGAAAGGTTTGCAAGGAGTTTATATCATCATGATCACCATCATTTTTATCTTCTTCATAACCAACATTTTTATAGCACTTTAAGACTTACAAGTACCATATAAGTTTCATTAAATCCTCACAATAACCCTCATAATAATAGCAGGTGCTAATATCCTCCATTTATAGATTGAGTTAATTGAGGTTAAGTGATATGTCTATGGTCACATGACTTCGGAAGCTTCTGAGGCAGACTTCAAACTTAGGTCTTCCTGATTCTAAATATATAACTTTATCCATTGTATTACTAAGTTGCCTTATCAGGAAAGACTTCATGTAGGAGTGGTGTTTGAGTTAAACTTTGAAGAGTAGAGGACTTTTAAAATGTAACTTTTATTATTTTATTTTACTTGTTTTCAATCAACAAAAATTTATTTTTCTCCTTCCCACCTGTATGTCCAATTAAAAAAAAACAAAAAAATAAAAAACAACTTTTGCAACAACTATTTGTAGTCAAACAAAACCAATCCCCACACTGGCCTTGTCCAAATATATGTGTGTCAATCTGTTACTTGAGTCTTTGATCCTCTTAAGGCATTGGGAAATATCCTTCATTTTTAGTTATTTGGAATCATGGATGATCATTGTATTGATCAGAGCGGTTCAACTGTTTTTTCTTATAATGTCATCATTGAATTCTTAGAACATCATTGTTCTCTTAGTATAATTTACTTTCCTGCGGTATTACTTCATAGAGATATTCTCAATTTGCATGAAAACTGACTTCCATCATGTCTTTTGGCCAATAATATTGCATTACATTCATATACCATAATTCTTTTAGTCATTCATCAATATGTAATCACCCCTAGTTTCCAGTTAGTGGCTACTACAAAAACAAAAAAGCTGCTATAATATTTTTTGTACATATGGATCCTTTTTCCTTTTTCTCTTATTATTTTTGGTTATAAAGTTAGAAGTAGTATCATTAGACTATAGAATTAGAAATATCACTGAGTCAAGTAATATGCTTGGTTTTGTATTCTGATTATCTTCCAAATTACTTTCCAGAATGTCTGAATTACCTCATTGCTCCAATAAACAGTTCAATAGTGTATCTGTCTGCCTATTGCTCCTCCAATTGTCATTTTCCTTTTTTTTTTTAAATCAGCTTTGCTAATCTGATGGTTTTTGACATAGCAACTCAGGATTATCTTAATTTGCAGTTCTCTAATTCTTAGGAGTTTGGAACATTTTAAAAAAATGTTTGTTGATACCTTGTTTTTTTTCCTTTGAAAATTGCTGGTTCATATTCTTTGGTCATTTATTAATTGGTAAATTGCTTGATCCTGGGGATTTGAAGAAGAGAAGATAAAGAAAAAGAAAAGCAGATTAAAAAAAAAAAGTGGACATGGGATACAGCTTGTGCAAAGGCATGGAAAGGGAAAATGAGAGGCCTTCTATAAGAAATGGCTTCTCCCAGGTCCTTCATGAAAGGAGAGGTTCTAGTGTTGTCACCTCATCATCTCCTCGCCAGCTTCTGGTTGGGTGCCCTTTCTTATCTCTCTGCCTCTCCCTCTCCCTTTTTAGCTTATGTTTATATGCTCTCCTATTAGATTGTGAGTTCCCCCAAGGCAGGGCCAGTCTTTTGCCTTTCTTTTTATTTCCTGTTCTTAGTAGAACACCCAAAACATAGTAAGCACTTAATAAGTAATTTATTGATGAATAGTATGGAGATCAGCTTTGTAGGACTGAGTAGTATGTAAAATAGAGATTGCCTGAGGCTAAAGGGAGATGATTTGGCCATGGTCACACAGTAAGGGTCAGACACAAGATTTAAGTCTATCTCTTCCTGATTCCAAGTTTGGCATTCTATCCACTATGACATGTGGGCTATGTTCATTCATCAAAAATAGATAATAAGCTAATAACTAGCATTTCTAAAGCACTTTAAGATTGGCAAAGCCCTTTATACATTACCTCATTGGATTCTCACTACAGCCCTGGGAGTTAGGTGCTACTATTATTTCTTTTTACTGAGGAAATTGAGGTTGAGAGAAGTTTAGTGACTTTTTTAAAGTAATAAGTGTCTAAAGCAGGATTTGCATTCAGGTCTTCCTCTTCCAAGTTCAAGGCTCAACGTTCTGTGCCATTTAGTTTTCTCTGCCTTCCTAATAGTATCAATATCTGCCATATCTACCTAATAGGATAATTGTAAGATTCACTCAAAAATAAAACATGTGAAAATGTTTGGGGAACATTGGGGAAAGTAGTATCAAAATGTAAGGGCTTAGAGTTTGTTTTTCTAAATATTCCTTGTGTTTTTTAGGTTGGCAGTCTAATTCTTTTAGGCTGAGTTCAGGCAAGTTCATACAAATTTCACTGTTGGCTGGAGTGCTCAGGGTCTCCACAGTAAAGAAGAAAGGGGATCTAAAGACATTTGGTGAACAGTTTATCCTGTTTAATATACTCTTGGATGCTAAAATTATGACCAAGTGCAAAAATACAATCCAGGCCTCAGCAAAGGGCTCTCCAGAGCCTCATAGCAAAATCCTAATGGAGATGAGATTTCAACTCTTGTTTTTCCCTTGATATTTCCAACACAAAGCTATGATCTCTGAGCCCAGAAAACTCAGCATAAGTTCAGTTTATGAAAAATCAACTCTGCTTTTCAGAACAGACCCTAATGATAAATTATACAATGGAACAGGAACTGGAAACCAAAAGTCCTAAACTATGTTTTCCAAGTAGAGAAACTAATCCAGCCAACTCTGCTTATAGTGATGTAGAATGAAGTGGAATGAGGGACCTAAGTGATTCCAATATCCTGAAAAGGCAGAGCTTAGTTCTCAGAATCAACTTCTGGTAAAGCTGTTTTAAGATGAAAAGGGGAGAATAACTTCCTTGGACAGAACTAAATTCTATTCCTAGATATCTTTGAATATGTTCCAGAAAGCAGGCATAGCATTATTTCATATTATTCCCTTTCATGTACATTACTATATTCACTATAATCAAAATGGCCTGCTAGCTGTTCCTCATTCATCATATTGTACCTCCCAGCTCTATATCTTTGCACATTTGCTTTCCACATCTGCTTTGGACTCTCCTCACTTCTGCCTTTCAGAATCTCTAGCCTTCTTCAACACATGGCTCTGGTGTCCTATTCTACACGGGCTTTTCTTGAACTTCCTAACTCTTGAGATGTCTTTATTACCTTGTATATATTTTGCATTAATTTATCTGTCTCTTTTTTAATTAAGCTTTTTGAGGGCAAAGTAGAAGTTTAATACTTTTGTTGAACTGTTGAGGTGGAACTGAAACTACAAGAACTTTAGCCTGATTCTATGGCCACTGTCTCTTGACCAATGAGGGATAGCCTTCCTATCCATATCTCTAACTGATAGCAAATAAAAGCCCCTCAAAGTCAGGGGTCCCTCAGCTTAGAGGTCAAGAATATATCAACCCCAATCTGATATATGTATGAGGAGATTTTCTACTGAAATATATAAAAAGGGAACTACTGGCCCTCAATGTCCTGACAAAGGTATTGTAGTATAATTGGAAAGAACATTGTACTTATAGAGAAGGCCTGGGTTAAAGTTCAAGCTGTTCCACTCTCTTGGTGTGTGACTCTGGACAGGTCAGTCAATAGTCAACAAACATCTATTAAGCACTTATTATGTGCCATATCCAGCCATGGCTAGACTCCTAATTCCTGAGATCTACAGATTTCTTTAAGATAGCGAGGGTGGCATTCTAGATAATTTGTTAATCCCAGTTACATTTCTTTAATCATCTGGGGCAAATGTTGCACTTATGATCACATTATCACATAACACTATAAGGCAAAATGACCAATCATTCCATGAGATGATATTTTGGTTGCTTTTCAGGGAGGGAAACCAACCCCAGAAACTTTTTTTTTTATTAAAGCTTTTTATTTTCAAAACATGCACAGATAATTTTCAACATTCATCTTTGAAAAACCTTGTGTTTCAATTCACAACTTCAGCAAAGTTGCAGGATACAAAATAAATCCACATAAATCATCAGCATTTTTATATATTACCAACAAAGTTTAGCAGCAAGAGTTACAAAAAGAAATCCCATTCAAAATAACGGTTGATAGTATAAAATATTTGGGAATCTATCTGCCAAAGAAAAGTCAGGAACTATATAAACTAAACTACAAAACACTTTCCACACAAATAAAATCAGACCTAATCAATTGGAAAAACATCAAGTGCTCATGGGTAGGCTGAGTGAATATAATAAAAATCACAATACTATCTAAATTAATCTACTTAGTGCCATACCAATCAAACTCCGAGGAAATTATTTTATAGATCTAGAAAAAATAATAGCAAAGTTCATTTGGAAGAACAAAAGGTCAAGAATTTCAAGGGAATTAATGAAAAAAAAAGGCTGATGATGGTGGACTTGCTGTACCATATCTAAAACTATATTATAAAGCAGTGGTCATCAAAACCATTTGGTACTGGCTAAGAAATAGAGTATTTGATCAGTGGCATAGGATAGGATCACAGGACAAACTCGGCAATAACCATAGCAATTTAGTGTTTGATAAACCCAAATACCCCAGCTTCTGGGATAAGTACTCCCTATTTGACAAAAACTGCTGGGAAAATTGGAAACTAGTGTGGAAGAAATTAGGGATGACCCACTCCTAACACCACATGCCAAGATAAGATCTAAATGGGTTCATGATCTAGATATAAAGAGTGATATTGTAAGCAAATTAGAGGAACATAGGATAGTTTACCTCTCAGACCTGTGGAGATGGAATTAATTTATGTCCAAAGAAGATTTGGAACTCTTAACTGAACACCAGATAGATAATTTTTATTATATTAAGTTAAAAAGTTTCTGTACAAACAAAACTAATGTAGTCAAGATTAGGAGACAAGCAATAAATTGGGAAATCATCTTTACATTTAAGGGTTCTGATAAAGGCCTCATCTCTAAAATATATAGAGAATTGTCTCATATTTATAAGAATTCAAGCCATTCTCCTATCGATAAATGGTCAAAGGATATGAAGAGACAATTTTCAGATGATGAAATTAAACTATTTCTAGTCATATGAAAAGGAGCTCCAAATCATTATTGATCAGAGGAATGCAAATTATGACAGCTCTGAGGTACCACTACACATCTGTCAGATTGGCTAAGATGACAGAAAAAGATAATGACGAATGTTGGAGGGGATGTGGGAAAACTAGGACACTGATACATTGTTGGTGGAACTGTGAACGGATCCAACCATTCTGGAGAGCAATTTGGAGCTATGCTCAAAAAATTATCAAACTGTGAATACCCTTTGACAGCAGCATTTCTATTGGGCTTATATCCCAAAGAGATCTTAAAGGAAGGAAAGGGCCCCACATGTGCAAGAATGTTTGTGGCAGCCCTTTTTGTAGAGGCAAGAAACTGGAAACTGAATGGATGCCCATCAATTGGAGAGTGGCTGAATAAATTATGGTATATGGATATTATGGAATATTATTGTTCTATAAGAAATGACCAGCAGGATGATTTCAGAGAGGCCTGGGGAGACTTGGATGAACTGATGCTGAGCGAAGTGAGCAGAACCAGGAGATCATTATTCACGGCAACAAGAAGACTATATGATGGTCAATTCTGATGGACATGGTTCTCTCCAATAATGAGATCTTTCAAATCAGTTCCAACTGTTCAATGAAGAAAGCCATATACACCAAGAGAAAGGGATATGAAATGTGGACCACAACATAACATTTTCATGCTCTCTATTGATGTTTCCTTGCATTGTTTCCTTTCTCTGATTTTTTTCCTTGTAGATATGATTTTTCTTGTACAACAATGATTAAGTGTGGAAATATGCATACACATATTTGATTTGTCAAGTATTTTAACATAATTAACATGTAGTGGATTTCCTGCCATCTAGGGGAGGGGTGGGGAGTAGGGTGGAAAATTTGTAACAGAAAGCTTTGTAAGGGTCAATGCTGAAGAATTACCCATACATATGTTTTGCAAATAAAAAGTTTTAATAAAGGAAAAAAAAAGAAAAACTTTGTGTTTCAAATTTTTTTCCTTCCCTATCCTCACCCCCTCCCCTAGATGGCAAGTATTACAATATATGTTAAATATGTACAATTCTTTTATACATATTTTCATAATTGTCCTGCTGCATAAGAAAAATCAGATCAAAAAGGTAAAAAAATGAGAAAGAAAACAAAATGCAAGCAAACAACAACAAAAAAGGTGAAAATACTATGTTGTGATCCACACTCAGTTCCCACAAGCCTCTCTGGGTGTAGATGGCTCTCCTCATCACAAGACTATTGGAACTGGCCTGAATCATCTCATTGTGAAAAAAGCCACATTTGTCAGAATTGATCATTGTATAATCTTTTGTTGCTGTGTATAATGATCTTCTGAATCTGTTCATTTCACTCAGCATCAGTTCATGCAAGTCTCTCCAGGCCTCTCTGAAATCATCCTGCTGGTCGTTTCTTATAGAGCAATAGTATTCCATAACATTCATATACCATTACTTTTTTTTTTTTTTTTTGCTGAGGCAATTGGGGTCAAGTGACTTGCCCAGGGTCACCAGCCCAGGGTCACACAGCCAGGAAGTCTTAAGAGTCTGAGGTCAGATTTGAACTCAGGTCCTCCTGACTTCAGGACTGGAGCTCTGTCCACTGTATCACCTAGCTGCCTTTATTATGACTTATTCAGCCATTCTCCAATTGATGGGCATCCATTCAGTTTCCAGTTTCTTACCACTACAAAAAGGGCAGCCACCAACATTCTTGCACATGTGAGTCCTTTTTACTTTTTTATGATCTCTTTGGGATACAGGCCCAGTAAAGACACTCCCAGCAACTCCTTATTTGCCTTTCCAAGGAGAGCCAGTTAGTTACAACCGCCTTATGTCTTCTGGTTTCATTTTTAATAGGAATGTAAATGTTGATATATTCACTTCCCCTAGTAGTATATAAACTTGATTGTTAAATAAGAACTCCTATTTAGATATCTCATCAACAATAAAATTAATCTTCATGGATAGTTTAAAAGTGGAGTGATTATGAGAACTTACTAATCCATTTCTTTACCATCATCACTGCAGAACTGTAAGTGGGCCACCCTGGACTGAGGGTCATTTTGTATTTTTCTTTGTTTCATGGCTTGTTATTTTAATTAAGAATTCATTAATCAATGGCTAATCAACTAATAATGAGTCCTATCAGCATTTCACTAGCTAAGGATAGCAAACACAACTTATATGATAGCAGCTTTTATTATTCCCAGGTGTTATATGGTGATTTAAATGTGCATTAATAGCTTTAGATGATAAGTTATAATGAATAATCATGAATTATTTTTTTTTTCCTTACAGCAGCATATATGTTATGGTGCAATTAAAGAAATTCAGCCTATACTCAGTCTTTTATAGTGTTTTGAAATGATTGATTGAATTACAAGAGCATTAGTTTTTGTAATTAGAATCTAGAGTAATATATAGATTGGCATAGCAGTTACATGATAGAGTAGATAAAACTGTCTGGAGTCAAGAAGGCCTGCCTGATGTGAAATAAGGATGCCTACTGTCATCAATATTATTCAGTACTGTACTAGAAATCCTAGCAAAAGCAATAATGAATATATGAACAAATTGTAAAAAAAAAAAACCTTATACAAATAAGATCAGATTTAAATAATTGAAGATATATTAATGATTAATGATTCATGGGTAGTCAGGATAAATAAAATAAAAATGACAATTTCACCTAAAATAATTTATATAGTCAATGCCATTCCAGTTAAATTATCTCCCCCCAATTTTTTTGATTGATTCATTTGGAAAAATGAAAGGTCAAGAATATTAAAGGAATTAATAAAAATGTAGAGGAAAGAAGGTTTATTAGTGACATATCTTAAATTATATTATTAGACAGTAATTATCTAAACTATCTGGTACTGGCTAAGAAACAGAAGAGTAACATGTATAAAAATGTTTGTGGCAGCCCTTTTTGTAGTGGCTAGAAATTGGAAACTGAATGAATGCCCATCAGTTGGAGAATGGCTGAATAAATTATGGTATATGAATGTTATGGAATATTATTGTTCTGCAAGAAATAACCAGCAGGATAATTTCAGAGAGGCCTGGAGAGACTTGCATGAGCTGATGCTGAGCAAAATGAGCAGAACCAGGAGATCATTATACATGGCAACAACAATACTATATGATGATCAATTCTGATGGACATGGTTCTCTTCAACAATGAAATGTTTCAAACCAGTTCCAGTTGTTCAGTGATGAAGAAAACCATATACACCCAGGGAGAGGCCTGTGGGTTCTGAGTGTGGACCAAAACATAGCATATAAGAGTTCAAATCATTCCCCAATTAATAAATGGCCAAAGACTATGAAAGGTCATTTTCCACTGAAGAATTCAAAATAATTTATAGTCATATAAAAATGCTCTAAATCATTATTGGTTAGAGAAATACAAATCAAAATAACCTTGTGATATCATTTTATACCTATCAAGTAAACTAATATGATTGAAGGGAAAATGACAAATGTTAGAGGGAATATGGAACAATTGGGACACTAATTCACTGTTGGTAGAACTAGGAACCAATCCAACCATTTTGGAGAACAATTTGGAACTATGCCCAAAGAGTTTTTAAAGTGCCTATACTGTTTGCCCAGATGAAGAGGAAAAGAATCTATATGTTCTAAAATATTTATAGCAGCTTTCTTTGTGGTATAAAGAACTAGAAATTGTGAGGATGCCTGTCAACTGGGGAATGGCTGAGCAAGTTGTAGTATATGATCATCATGGAATACTACTGTGCTATAAGAAATAATGAGCTTGATGATTTTATAGAAAACATGAATAGGCTTGCATGAAATAATAAAGAACAAAATGAGCAGGATTAAGAGAACATAAATATATAGTAATAACAATGTTGTCTTAAGAACAACTTTGAGAGTAGAACCAGGAGAACATTGTACTCAGCAACAATAAGATTATACAATGATCATTTCTGATGGATGTGGCTCTTTCCAACAATGAGATGATTCAGGCCAGTTCCAATGGTATTATGATGAAGAGAGCAATCCACACCCAAAGAGGGGACGGTAGAGACTAAGTGTGAATCATAAAATAATATATTCACTCTTTTTGTTTGTTTGCATTTTGTTTTTCTTTAATTTTTTAAAATTTTTGATCTTATTTTTCTTGTGCAGCATGATAATTGTGTAAAGATATATGTAGAAGAATTACACATGTTTAACATATGTTGAACTACTTGCTGTCTAGGGAAGGGATGGGAGGAAGGGAGGGAGAAAAAAATTTTAACACAAGGTTTTGCAAAGGTAAATGTTGAAAATTATCTATGCATATGTTTTGAAAATAAAAATCTTTAATAAAAAAATTGGGGGGTCAATACATATATATATGTATATGTTTTTAAAAGAAGAACTTGGAGTGAACAAATCATTTTGATTATTATAAATACTCAAATCAACTGCAAAGGACCTATAAAGGAAAATGCTATTTGAATCCAAAGAAAGAACTGATGTATATGAATACATATAAAATAATTCTAAACACATACACACACACACAAACACCCACTTTTGTGTCTAATTGTAGCTATCTCCAGTATGGGGGGTAGGAGGGGAAAAATGAAAAAAAATTACATGATATTCATTATATATTTAAAAGGAATAGCAAATTATAAATAATAGAATTTATAGTTTTGTGTGCAATCATCTCTGTATTTTTCTATTATGTTGTTATAGAAATGATTGTTTTATTTCTTAAATTCAAAATAAGATAAATAATTTTTTCTTTTTTTTTTTTTTATGCTGAGGCAATTGGGGTTAAGTGACTTGCCCAGGGTTGCACAGCTAGTAAGTGTTAAGTGTCTGAGGTCAGATTTGAACTCAGGTCCTCCTAACTTCAGGACTGGTGCTCTATCTACTGTGCCACCTAGCTGCCCCATTTTATATATATATATATTTTTTAAAGAACTTTCTCAAGTCAAATACAGGTTGAAACATATACAGCTGCATGACCTTGGATGAGTCACTTAACTTTTGTTTGCCTCAGTTTTCTCAACTGTAAAATGGGCATAATAACAGTACACACCTCCTAGGATTGTTGTAAGCATCAAATAAGATAATATCAGTGAAGGTCTGAGTTTAGTACCTGTCACATAGGTGTTTCATGTTCCTTTCTTTTTTTATATATAACAACAATGCTTTTGGGTGAGAAAAGGGAAGGTGGACCTTGTATAGATTAAAATTGCTTGTTCTGAGGAATGACCATAGTATAGGATAGAGTAGATTTTATCTTTTTCATAGGCACTTCACAAATTGATCCACAGGGAAACAGACAACAGAAATTATATTAGTACATATGTTCTAATTATATAGTCCATTAATTTTGTTCAGGTTATTTAGCTGTTAGGATAAACTTGAGACCACACTGATTTTCCCTTTTTCTGAACTCCTTCACTTAATCAGTACCAGATGGGTTAGTACTTGATTTCATTTTTTTTTTTTTCTGTTGTTCTCTAACTGGCTCATCATTTCCTATTCATCTATATGTCTTGTCACTCTTATTACGCTGCAAGATACTTGAAAGTAGAGACCAAGTTTTTTAACTTCTAGATTTCTCACAGTATCTAGAATAATGCTAGGCCTTATATCCCAAAGAGATGTTAGAGGAGGGAAAGGGACCCACATGTGCAAGAATGTTTGTGGCAGCCCTTTTTGTAGTGGCTAGAAACTGGAAACTGAAAGGATGCCCATCAATTGGAGAATGGCTGAATAAATTATGGTATATGAATGTTATGGAATATTATTGTTCTGTAAGAAATGACCAGCAGG
>JAJPUD010013941.1:15905-38801 GCA_023553655.1 Myrmecobius fasciatus | reverse complement strand
TTGAATTTAGACAGACACTTCCATTCACAAGGCAAACAGGAACTTACAGGAACATTGTTGTTTGTAAATTCACAAATGTATAGTGAAATAACTTTGTTGGGATATATTTTACAAAGATTTTTTATACATGTGGTTACTGACAGAATTCTTGAGAGTGAAGACCATCTCATTTGTGTGTTTATATCACCAATAATTTATTTTTGATTGGCATATAAATATGTATATTTATAAGTATGTCTATATATCTCTGTCTTTCCATAACAACATTAAGCTACATAAAGAAAAGAAAACTTGTCTTCTGCCTCTTTATATTTTCCAGTGTGCCTAGAATTAGGAGGCACATAAAAATGTTAGTCAATAGTGGCATTATTAAAAATAAAAATGGGATGTACTGCTTTTAATTATGTAAGCAATGGGAAAGACTCAATGAAAACTTACTTTAATGAAATGAAGTTATCTCATCAGCAGATATGGTTTTATTTCTGCAATAAGATCATTGTAAGTAGTGAGACAGTTAGGTGGTAGGATAGACAAAATATTGGGTCTTGAAGGAAGATTGACTTCAAATCTAGCCTTAGATACTTACTAGCTTTGTGACTCTGGACAGTCTCTTAACCAGTCTCTGATTCAATATCTTCGACTATAAAATGGGCATCATAATAGCGCCTCCTACCTCTTCTGATTATTATTAGGATGGAATGAGATAATATTTATAAAATATTTATTGTACCTAACATATAGTAAGACTATTTAAATAATAACTATTCTCATATAATGTGACACCCCTCTAACTAAAGAATTTTAAAGATCTGGAAAATATACAAGTTGGGAGAAAAACCTTTGGTTTGGTTTTGTATCCCTAACTAAAGAAGCAGTATGATTTAAAGGCAGAGTATTGACTATCCTATGTCCCTGAAGAATTAATGAAAAAGGTGAAATACATATGAACATGGGGGTGATCTTGAAGGCTTGTATATAAGTTTTGAGAGACTTGAACATTTATAAAGATATGAATTATTTCTAGAATTTGAGCAGCCCCTAGACACATCTGCTACTAATGCTACTTTTACTGCTATGGTCAGGAAAGAATCTGAGAGTGATATGGAATGTGGGTCTGTATGAACCAATCATTATTAATTTTTTTTCTGAGAATATTTCTATCAGATCATATTTTGCCTGTCTATCCCTCCTTTCCTGCTTCCTTTCCAAAGAAGTATAGGTTAGTTGAAAGATTGTGAAATTTGTTTCCATTTCTGTTCAAATATTATTAAAAACCATAAAAAATAAAGATATAGGTGACCATTGAAAATGCTGATTTGTTAACTAACTTTACAATTTGCTAATTGGTGACTAGAATGAGATATGTGTGTGTGTGTGTATTACATAGCTATAGCTCTTCATATCTGTTTTTATACATACATACATAATACATACATACATGAACAGACACATACATAGACATACATATATATGTATCTATATACATATATATATATGTACACATAAAGAGATAGACAGAGACAGAGAGAAAGAGAGAGACAGACACAGAAAGAAACAGAGAAACATAGAGACAGAGAGAGGAAGGGAAGGAGGGAGGGAGGTAAAAAAATATATTCAATGCCAACAACTCCTGGGAATATTCCCAAATGGAGGCTATGGAAGTAAAGGACAGGAAATCTTTGATTTATATATCATAAATTACTGAAATGATGCAAAAGCATGAATCATTTCCTCTTAAGCATATGGCTAATTCAACAATAGTTCTTGTCTTGATATTGAGGCAAGCTATAGAGAACTTTTTTTTTTCCCAACTCCTTAAATGTTCAAGATTTCCTCTATAGGGAGATAATAGAGAGAAAATTGTTTTATCGGAAGTGATGGTGCAGAAAATTTGGGTGACAGCCACATTTCAAAGGTAGAAACAGGAGTAATGTGGGAGTAACTTAAGAGTAAGAATGCTCATAATCCTTCTCACACAAACTTAGCAGAATATTTTCATTTTATATGGATGTTACTTCATGCAGACCCAGAAATACATGAAAATCTGATCCTAGACTATTTATTCATTTTTTTAAATTACTTTTTTCTTTTCTTTGGGAGCTCAATATTTCTTCCAGTTTCTTTTAAAGGAGTTTTTTCCTGTATAAAATTTTTGAAGATTACCAAAATTAACTTTTTTAAAGATCAAATTTGTGTTTTATGTAATTTAAATTTTCCTTTAATTCTTTTAGTTTAGACTTGAATGTAGCTCTGCGGTACTGCTATTTTGAGGTATATGCTTTGCCTTATGAATTTTATAATTTTAGCCTTCTGTTAGATTTTATATTAGGTCATATAACATCATTTTTTAAAATATACTTTTCCCCTTAATATTTTGTTTTCATTTTTTGAAGTTTTTAGTATCTCCTTTAAACTTTATTTTTATTTCTTTTGTTTTGTTGTGTTTTTTCTTTTCTTTTTTATTTTTAGCACAGTGACCAGAGCATGGACTTGGAGTCCAGAAGATTTAATTTGAAATCCAATCTAAGTTACTAACTACATGAATGTAGACAAGTCACTCAACTTCTGTTTGCTTCACTTTCTTCATCTACAAAATGAGATAACACCTACCTCACAAGATTGTTGTGAGGATCAAATGAGATATGTTTGTGTGTGTGTATATAGTTTTATTTTACCTAATTACATGTTAAAAATTTTAACATTTGTTATTTTTTTAAATTTTGCATTCAAAGTTGTATTCCTCCTTCTCTTCCTCCCCCCCTCCCTAACTTGGTAAGTAATCTAATATAGGTAATACATGAACAATCATGAAAAATATCTTCATATTAGTTATTTTGTATAAGGGTCAAATAAAAGAAAAAAAAATAATGAAGAAAGCAAAAAATAGCATGCTCCAAGCAGTATTCAGACAATGTTAAATAGTCTTTGGAATTATCTTGAATCACTCTATTTTTGAGAATGACTAACTCATTCACAATCCATTTTGCAAACTTGATATTACTGTGTAATTATTGGTTCTGCTCACTTCACTTTGCATCTGTGCATTTAGCTGTTTACGTTTTTTTTTCCTGGAAATCACTCGCTCATCACACTTTATACCGCAAAACATTCCATCACAATCATATAACACATCTTGTTTAATTATTTTCCAGTTGATGAGCATCTCTTCAATTTCTAATTCTTAGCCATCACAAAAAGAGCTGCAATAAATATTTTGTGTAAATGTATTCCTTCCTTTTTTCATGATGAGATAATATTCATAAAAGGCACACTGCTTGGCACATAGCAAATAGTATATAAATGCTGATGATTGATGATGATGATGATGATGAATATCATTTGGCTTTTTGATTTCTTCCCCTATAATTATTCCCATTTCACCTGTTCTTTGACACCACTTCTTTGCATATGAAATGGAATGAAATTAAAAAAATATTACTTAATGATGCTAACTCAAATACTAACAGTGATGATTTGACTTGCTGTTGGTATCCCAAAAGAATGTTCTTATTGTGTTCTACTTAACCTGTTTGCTGTAGCTTTACTTTCACTGTGTCAGTTCGTTAGACTAGATCTTTTTGTTGCTTTTGTGATATAGGACTATATAATGAGGTCATTTTATTGTGTAGTTGATTGAATATTATTACTATGAATCAACATTTTAAATGTGTTTTATATGAAATGTGTTGGCATATAATAGGCATAATGTCTGTAGGAGGCTACTGATATTTGAAGTAGACCATGTGTACAAAGGTGAATATATTACAAAAAGTATTGAAGGAGAGAATTTAAAAATTTGGCACAAATATATAAATGTTTAAAATGGAGTCAGACCAGGAGAATACACTAAAGAAAGCAAACTTTTGTTCATTAGGGCACACAAGTTGGTGGATTTCTGGAAATCTACTTTAAACCTAGTGAGTGAGAGAATAATCAACTTGGTTGTTTACATAAGACTACCAAAGACTAAAGGTGGCTTTGCAGACAATTTATCAAAAGCAATTATTATCTATTGGTGAATTGCTTAGACTTCCTGGTGAGCACATAAATAATAAATGCAGAAGAAAGAATAAACTTTTAACTCAGAAAATATTTAAGAAAAAAACAGCAGCAAGTATTTCAAAGCCTGTCAGGCAGGACCAGGCAGTGATTCAAAAAAAAGAAATTTCAAGTAAAAAAGAATATGTGCATTGTAACTTAATAATAATAAATTTATTGCCCCAGTACTAAAGAAGTACTTTGTAGAATTAGAAAAAAAGAATAAAATTCATCTAGACAAAGAAAAGATTAAGAATATCAAGGGGAATAATGAAAAGAATTATGAAGGAAAGGGACAAGATATCTCAAAATATAAAATAAAGCATTAACCAGGAAAACAAGCATATTTGAATTAAAAATATTTACAGGAAAAAGCACATCAAACAATCAGATATAATAGTACTGTGTTTAATAAAATCCAGAAATCATACTACTGGGATAAGAACTCATTCCTCAACCAAGATTATTGATGAAATAATGTTTAAAATGAGGGAAATTATATTTCAATCAACATTTCAAATCATAAATGAACATAGGACCTTGATATAAAAATAATACCACAACCAAATGAGGAGGAAGAATTGATCCTTTTCATTATAGTGAATTATTGACCAAGCAAGAGTAAAAGGGAATCACAGAGCAAAATGTCCAATTTTCTGCAAAAATTAAATAGAGTTAGAATTAGAAGGAGACCAAGGAAAATATTTCTGGCAAATTTCTATTAAAGATCTGATAGATAAATTGTGAACTAGGAAGCATAAACAGACCCATTAAACAAACAATATGTAAATGGTCAAAAATTTCAGCAGAACTCTCACAGAAATAAAAGCAATTAACAGTCATGTAAAATACTTCAAATCATAATAAGAGAAATACTTATTAAGATATCTCTGCAATGCTATCTCAGAACTATTAGCTTTGCAAAAATGATGAGAAAAAATAATGTTTATTGGAAGAGTTCTGGGGGGACAGGAAAAATAATGCACTGTTTACACAGCTGTGAAGTGTTCAGAATATTTGAAGTATTAATGTGGATCTACACATTAAAATTCACTAAACTGTTCCTATATTTTAGTTCCTATTATTTTTTCCAAAGAGATCAAAGAAAAAAGAAAAGTATCCATATGGGCAAAAGTATTCATAGCAGGACTTTCTTACTAAAAATTGAAATAAGAGTGGGTGCTCATCAAATAGGCCCTGAATAAACAAATTATGGTATATGAATGTAGTGGAATATAATTTCATTGTAATGCATGAAAAGGGAAGAATAAGAGAAACCTGGGAGGATTTAAATGAAATACTACAGAGTTGTATAAACAGAATTAGTAGAATAATTTATGCAAATGACAGGCACTTTGCATAGGAAAACAGTTATGAAGAAGTCAAAATCAAAGATGAATGAACAATTGTGTCTTCAGAAGAGTAATGATACATTACATATACTGTTTTTGGAAGGTAAGAGATAGACAATAAGTACAGATTGAAATATAGATTATATCTAAGATCAGGGTAATGTGTGAATATGTTTTAGATAATGATTTTTTAAAATTACAGCATGGTTAGAGGTGGTCTGGAATAGGGAAATTTAAGCAGGAAAAAAGTAGTGATATTATTACTTTAAAAAAGAAAAGTTATTTAATATCATCATAAAATATACAAAAGAAAGCAGGAGAGGGGGCAAGATAGAGAAGAGCAAGCACAACTCTCTGTGACCTTCTCTGACCTTTTCTCAAACCAATAGCAGATTAAGCCTCTAAACTGGTTTTGGAGTCAAAGCACCCTCAAATATTTGGAGTACAACACATTCCCAGAAGTTACCTTGGAAGACCTTCAGAATAGATTTGTTTCAAATGGACAGGGGGACACTCTGCTGAGCCCAGACTGCAGCACAGGGAGACCAGGCAGGAAGCTGGGGCTGGGAGTCAGAGCATTGCAGTTTCCAAGCACCTGGGAATCCTCCTTGAGTCTCTTAGGCTACTTTTTCATTGTTGCAAGGACATACTTTTGTAAAAGATTTGCCTTTTGTAAAAAGTGAATTGTAAGCTACTGAGCCCAGAAAGAACCCTGGACCTAACTGCAATTATCCAGCCCTGGAAATCAATTAATAGAATTGCCCCAGGGTAAATTAAAGGAGCTGTAGCTACTTTGCTTTAAATGGATGTTAAGTCTTAAAAAAATAATAATAAAAAAATAAACAATAAACAATAAAAAGCCAAAAAGAACCGCCATCATAGATAGCTTTTATGGAGAGAGAAAACAGATCTCAAATCCCAAGGTTCCTGATGGCAAACCACCTCCAGAGGAAGCCACAAAGGATGGCATGAACTGCTCCCCATTTCATAAGACTTTCCTGGAAGACTGCATAAAGAATCCTAAAAGAGAGTTAGAAGAAAAATGGGGAAATGAGATGAGATCATTGCAAGAAGGATGAAAAAAAATGAAAAAAGAATGCAATGAACAACAAAAAAATAATAATTGGATAATTGCAAAAGGAACAAAAAAGGGAATTGAAGAAAATAATACACAAAAAATTAGAATTGAACAAAAGGAAGTGAATGATTCAATAACACTTCAAGAGTCAGTCAAACAAAAACAAAAAAAAATGAAAAAAATAAAGAAAATATGAACTATCTCCTAGGAAAAAACAATTGACATGGAAAGTAGATCTAGGCGAGACAATCTAAGGATTACTGGACTTCCTGAAAGCCATGATGAAAAAAAAGAACCTAGACACTATCTTACAGGAAATCATAAAAAAAAAAAACCTGCTCTGATATTTAAGAATCAGAAAGTAAAATAGCCATGGAAAGAATCTACCAATCACCCCGAAATTAAATCCCCAAGGAATAATGTGGCTAAATTTCAGTACTATGAGACAAAGGAAAAGCTATTACAAGTAGCCAGAAAAAACAATTCAATTACTGAGGAGCCACAATTAGGATTACCCAGGCCTTAGTAGCTTCACCTTAAAGGATCAAAGGGCCTGGAATCAGATATTCTGAAAGGCAAAGGTACTTAGATTACAGCCAAGAATAAGCTATTCCGCTAAAATGAGCATTATCTTTCAGAGAAAAAGATGGACATTCCATGATATAAGTGAATTTCACCTATTTCCCATGAAAAGACCAGATCTGAACAAAAAATTTGACCACCAAACACAGAACTCAAGAGAAGCATAAAAAGATAAAAAGGAAAAAAACTCTTGAGAACTATATTTCTGTTATGGGTATACTTAGAGAATGGGGGTATAATTTGATTTTTTTTTTGATAATATAAAAAAGGAAACCAGAGGTGGAAAGGGTATCATATTGGACAAAGAGGTAAAATAAAGGAAAGTACATCTCACAAAGAGGCAATGAAAAACTATTATAATTGAAGGAAAGAAGGCAGCAGGATGAGCATTGTGAATCTTACTCTCATCAGGTTTGCCTCTTAGAGAGAAAGTCAGACATATTTGGTTTCACACAGAAATTTGTCTCACAATATAGGGAAGTGGAGGGAAAGGGGACTAAGAAAGGGAAAGACTAACAAAAGGGAAAATAGGAGAATTTGGGGAAAGGAGTAAAAAGGGGGGAGCGGCTCTAAAGGGAGAGGACTGTTTGAGGGATGTGGTTATCAGAAACAAAATACAGGAAGGCTGGAAAGGGGAAAGGAAAGAGAAACACATAACTTTGGATAAATAAGATAGAAACTACAGAATTAGTTATTTTAAATATGAATGTGAATGGCATGAACTTTCTCACAAAATGGAAGCAGATAGCAGATTGGATTAAATGCCAGAATCCTACAATATGCTGTTTACAAGAAACACATCTAAAGCATAGAGATACATACTCAGTGAAGGTAAAGGGCTGGAGCAGAATCTATTATGCTTCAGATGAACAACAACAAAAAAAAGCAAGGAAAGCAATATTGATCTCAGATCAACTAAAAGCAAAGATCTAATTAAAAGAGATAAGGAAGAAAACTATAGTTTACTAAAGAATACCATAGATAATGAAGCAATATCAATACGAAAAATATTTGCACCACATGGTATATAATTCAAATTCCTAGAGAAGTGTTAAGAGAGGTGCAAGAAGAAATAGACAGCAAAAGTATACTAGTGGAGGATCTCAACCTTGCTCTCTCAGAACTAGATAAATCAAACTAGATAAATCAAACCACAAAATAAGTAGAAGTAAAGGAGGTAAACAGAATGTTAGAGAAGTTAGGTATAATAGATCTTTGGAGAAAACCGAATGGACACCGAAAGGAGTTTAATTTTTTCTCAGAGGTTCATAGAACTTATACAGAAATTGAACATGTGTTAGGGCATAAAAACCTCAAAATCAAATGCAGAATGGCAGAAATATTACATGCATTTTTTTTCAGATCATAATGCAGTAAAAACCACATGCAAAAAAAGGCCAGGAGAAAATAGACAAAAAGTTAATTGGAAATTAAATAATCTAATCCTAAAGAATGAATGGGTAACAATCAATAATTTCATCCAGTAGAATGACAATAATGAGACAACATACCAAAATTTGTGGAATATAGCCGAAGTGGTTATAACGGTAAATTTTATATCTTTAGATGCTTATTTGCATAAAATATAGAAACAGAAGATCAATGAATTGGGCTTAAAACTAAAAAAGCTAGAAAAAGAAAAAATTAAAACCTATCAATTAAATACCAAATTGGAAGTTCTGAAAATAAAAGGGGAGATTAATAAAATTGAAAATAAGAAAATTATTGAATTAATAAATACAACTAAAAGCTGGTTTTATAAAAAAAAACAACAAAATAGATAAATCTTTAGTTAATTTGATTAGAAAAAGGAAAGAAGAAAATAAAATTGTTAGTCTCAAAAATGAAAAGGGAGAACTTTACAGAAATGGAAAGAAAATTAGAGAAACAATTAAGAGTTACTTTATGCCAATAAATTTGATAATCTAAATGAAATGGAGAAATATCTACAAAAATATAGATTGTCCAGGTTAACAAAAGAGGAAATAAATTATTTAAATAGCCACATTTTAGAAAAAAGACATAGAACAAGCTATTAATCAACTCTCTAAGAAAAAAATCTCCAGGGCCAGATGGATTTACATGTGAATTCTACCAAATATTCAAAGAATTAATTCCAACCACAATATAAACTATTTGAGAAAATAGGGAAAAAAGGTTTTCTATAAAATTCCTTTTATGACACAGATATGGTGTAGATAAATAAACCAGGTAGGGTGAAAACACAGAAAGAAAATTATAGACCCATTTCTCTAATGAATATTGATGCAAAAATCATAAATAAAATATTAGCAAAACATTACAGAAAGTCATCCCTAGGAAAATATGCTATGACCAAGTAGGAATTATACCAAGAATGCAAGGCTAGTTCAATGTTAGGAAAACTATGAGAATAATCAACTATATCATTAACCAAACTAGCAAAAATCATATGATTATTACAATAGATGCAGAAAAAGCATTTGATAAAATCCAACACTCATTCCTATTAAAAACTTTAGAGAGAAAAAGAATTTAGAGAGTATAGCAATAAATGGACTTTTCCTTAAAATGATCTGTGGTACCTATTTAAAACCATCAGCAAGCATCATATGTGATTGGGACAAAATACAGCCATTCGCAATAAGATCAGGAGTGAAACCAGGCTGTCCATTATCACCATTACTATTCAATATTGTGTTAGAAATGTTAGCTTTGTCAATACTAGAAGAAAAAGAGATTAAATGAATCAGAGTAGATCATGAGGAAACCAAATTATTCTTCACAGATAATAAGATGGTATACTTAAAGGACCCTAGAGAATCAACAACAATAACAACAACAACAAAAAACCTACTAGAAACAATTCACAACTTTATAAAAGTTGTGGCATTCAAAAATAAATCCACATAAATAATCAGCAGTTTTATATTTTACCAACAAAGTCCAGCAGAAAGAGATATAAAAAAGTAATTCCATTCAAAATAACTGTCAATAGTATAAAATATTTAGGAATCTATTTGCCAAGTGAAAGTCAGGAACTATACAAACATGACTACAAAACATTTTCCACAGCTATAAAGCAATATTTAATCAGTTGGATAATATCAAGTGCTCATGGGTAAGCTGAGCAAATATAATAAAGATGACAATGCTGCCTAAATTAATCTACTTATTTAGTGCCATAGCAATCAAATTCCCAAGAAATTATTTTACAGATCTAGATAAAATTGTTACAAACTTCATCTGTAAAAGTAAAAGGTCAAGAATTCCAAGGAAATTAATGAAAAAAAAAATGCTGTTGAAGATGACCTAGCTGTACCAGATCTAAAACATTATTATAAAGCAGTGGCCATCAAATTCATTTTGTACAGGCTAAGAAATAGAGTAGTTGATCAGTGGAATAGGATAGGATCACAGGACAAAATATGCAGTAACTATAGCAATCTATTGTTTGACAAACTCAAAGACCCCAGCTTTTGGGATAGGGACTCATTATTGGAGAAAAACTGCTGGGAAAATTGGAAACTAGTATGGAAGAAATTAGTGCTTGACCCCATACCTAACACCACCTACCAAGATAAGATCTAAATGGTCTCATGATTTAGGCATAAATAGTGATATTTTAAGCAAATTAGAAGAACATAGGATAGTTTACTTCTCAAATCTGTGGAGAAAGAAGGAGTTTGTGTCCAAAGAACAACTGAAACTCATATTTGAACATGATAGATATTTTTGATTATATTAAATTAAAAATTTTTATACAAACAAAAGTAATGCAGACAAGATCAGAAGGGAAGCAATAAATTGGGAAATTGTTTTTACATTTAAATGTACATTTAATGGCCTCATTTCAAAAATATGTAGAGAATTGACTCAAATTTATAAGAATTCAAGCCATTCTCCAAATCATAAATTGTCAAGGGATATGAAGAAATAATTTTTCGATGAAGAAATTGAAACTATTTCTAGTTGTACGAAAAAGTGCTCCAAATCACTATTGATCAAAGAAATGCAAATTGGGACAACTCTGAGTTACCACTGCACACCTCTCAGATTGGCTAAGATGATAGGAAAGGATAGTGACAGATGTTGGAGGGGATGTAGGAAAACTGGGACACTGATATATTGTTGGTGGAACTGTGAATGGATCCAACCATTCTGCCGAGCAATTTGGAATTATCCTCAAAAAGTTATTAAACTGAGCATACCCTTTGACCCAGCAGTGTTTCTATTGGGCCTATATCTCAAAGAGATCTTAAAGGAAGGAAAGGGATCCACATATGTGCAAAAATTTTGTGGCAGCCCTTTTTGTAGTGGCTAGAAACTGGAAACTGAATGGATGTCCATCAGTTGTAGAATGGCTGATTAAATTATATTATATGAATATCATGGAATATTATTGTTCTGTATGAAGTGACCTGCAGGATGATTTCAGAGAGGGCTGGAGAGACTTACATGAACTGATACTAAGTGAAATGAACAGAACCAGGAGATCATTATACATGGCAACAACAAGACTATATCATGATCAAATCTGATGGACATGGCTTTCTTCAACAATGAGATGATTCATACTATTTCCAGTTGTTTAGTGATTAAAAGAGAGCCATCTACACCGAGAGAGAGAACTGTGCATCACAACATAGCATTTTAACTCTTTCTTTTGTTGTTTGCTTACATTGTTTTCTTTCTCAGTTTTTTTTTTCTTCTTGAGCTGATTTTTCTTGTGCAGTAAGATAACTGAATAATTATGTATACATACATTGGATTTAGCATATATTGTAACATATTTAACATGTATTGAACTACCTGTCATTTAGGGGAGAGGGTGGGGGAAAGGAGGGCAAAATTTGCAACAGAAGGTCTTGCAAAGGTCAGTGTTGGAAAATCACCCATGCATATGTTTTGTAAATAAAAAGGTCTTATAAAAACATAAAAATTTTAAAAAAAGAAAGTAGAAGGAAATACAGATATAGGGCCCTATTGGAAATATCATGTACTTGTTATAATATATGAGAAAATTGCTAATGTTATATTCATAATAAAATGTTTTTTCATTATTTGACCTCAATATTTGTAAAATTATAATGTTTGAAAAAAACTAAAGAGACATTTATACATGAATATAGAAGTACCAGTGAAGCAGTAGATGTAATTAATTATTGATACAATATCATCAAATATCTTCTTTTCTTCCAGGCTAAAGACACTG
The DNA here is from genome assembly GCA_023553655.1 of Myrmecobius fasciatus. Lineage (NCBI taxonomy): Eukaryota > Metazoa > Chordata > Mammalia > Dasyuromorphia > Myrmecobiidae > Myrmecobius > Myrmecobius fasciatus. The sequence continues at coordinate 26,557 of JAJPUD010013941.1, read as the reverse complement.
AGAATAACGTAATAAAGGAGATGGTTTTTCATAAATAGAATAAAAGATTCATTGGCATAGCAAAAGCAAAACATAATGGAAAGATATATGTAAAGCAATGAATACTTATGTAATATCAGTCATAATGTACACTTCCAAAACTATTTAATAGACAACACCACATATTTGCTTTTGTTTTAATTTTAGTCAAGTCAACAAGAATTTTTGAGAATTTAATTTGTCACAGCCACTGTGCCTTAGCACATTGGAGATACAAATATAAGTTAGAAAAAGAAAAAAAAATCTCTATACTCAAGGAGTTTGCATACTAATCAGGGGAAATAATATAAAAATGGAGCTGAAAACTGGAGAAAGGAAACAGGGCAAGATTCTAGATAGTTAAGTATGGCTGATCTGGGACCTTCCTTAAAAAGGAGGATTTAGGACAAACACACATAGGAATTTACTTAATTTTGTTTGTACATTTTTTTTTCAGTTTTATGTATTAACATTGTGCTTTTGGGAGCGGGGCAGAGCCAAGATGACAAACTGCAGACAGCATTCTCTGTGAGCTCCTGAGACCTTCCCTCAGACCCAGACAAATTGAGCCTCCAAACTGGTTTTGGAGTGAGAGCTCCACCAAATACTGGGACTACAATGCACTTCTATCAAATATCTACTTTGAAAAAACTCCGGAGGTTAGTCTCAGGGGAATTGGCCGCTGGCCGCGTTCAGACGCCAGTGTGCCCAGGGCAGAAGTCGGGCTGGGACAGAGGCAGATTTTAGGGACCCAGAAAGCCCCTGGGAGACACCTGGGCCACTTTGCTCTGCTTGCGGGCAGGTGCTTTGGCAGATCTTCCTTTGGTAAAGGGTGAATTGAGAGCATCGGAAAACGTGGTCCTAGTGCGGATCTAGCTTCCCAGCCTCAGACATGAAGTTAACTTGGCAAACTGCCCCAGGACAAATTGAAACTGCGGCAGTATTCCCTGCTGGTGACTGATACCTCAGCTCAAAATCATGAATAAGAAGCAGAAGAGAGCTCTCACTATAGACAGCTTCAACGAAGAAAAAGTAGAGCAGTCCCCAGTTCCTGAGATTCTAAAAACAATCCCAGATGAAGCCACAAAGGCGGAGTTAAGCTGATCTCCCTTTCAGAAGGCTTACCTGGAAGATTGCATAAAGAATCTCAAAAGAGAGCTAAAAGAAGAATGGGGAAATAAATTGAGATTAGGGCAAAAGAGATACCAAAAACTGGAAAACAGGACTGGTGAAATGGAAAAAGAAAATAAATCACTGAAAAACAAAATTGATGAATTGGAAAAACACAATTTACTGAAAAATAAAATTGGCAAAAGGGAAAAAGAATGCATTGAATCAAGAAATTCAATTGGCCAGCTACAAAAGGAGCTAAAAAAGATAACTGAAGGAAATAATACTTTAAAAATTAAAATTGAACAAATAGAAGGAAATGACTCAATAAGACTTCAAGAATCAGCCAAACAAAAACAAAAAAAATAAAAAATAGAAGAAAATATGAAATATCTCCTGGGAAAAACAACTGACTTGGAAAACAGATCCAGGAGAGACAATTTAAGGATTATCGGACTCCCTGAAAGCCACGATGAAAAAAAGAACCTTGATGCTATCTCCCAGGAAATCATGAAAGAGAATTGCACTGATGTTTTAGAATCAGAAGGCAAAATTGGCATTGAAAGAATTCACCAATCACCTCCTGAAAGAGACCCCAAAATTAAAACCCCAATGAATATCGTGGCCAAATTACAGGACTATTGCACCAAGGAAAGGATACTGTAAGCAGCTAGAAAGAAACAGTTCAAATACTAAGGAACTGTAATTAGAATTACACAAGATCTGTCAGCTTCCACATTAAAGGATCAAAGGGCCTGGAATCAGATATTCCAGATATTGGATTACAGCCAAGAATAAGTTATCCAGCTAGAATGAGCATCATCTTCCAGGGAAGAAGATGGTCATTCAATGATACAAGAATTTCACCTATTTCTAATGAAAAGACCAGATCTGAACAAAAAAATTGACTTCCAAATACAGAACTCAAGAGAAGCATAAAAAGGTAAAAAGGAAAGAACTCTTGAGAACTATATTTCTCCTATAGGTATCCTTAAAGAATGGGGGTATAATTCGATTTTTCTTTGATAATAATGGAAAGGAAATTAGAGGTAGAAGGGATACCATACTGAAAAAAGGGGGGGAAAGGAGGCAAAATAAAAATAAAGGAGGTAAAATAAGACAAAATCTCATAAAGAGACATAGAAGATCTAATATAATTGAGGCAAAGAAGGGAAGGTGATGAGTATTGTGTAAACCTTACTCTCATTAGATTGAACGCTAAGAGAGTATATCAGACACATTTGGCTTCAAAGAAAGGCCAGAGCCTCCTTGTGGGAAGGTGGGAGGGAAAGGAGGAAAGGAAAGGTATAAACTAATGGAAAGGTACAAAGGAAAGGGAGGGATTCTAAAGGGGGGAGACTATTGGTGAGAAGTGGTCATCAAAAATAAAGTACTGGGGAGGGGGGAAGGGAGAGAGGGGAAAGGGAAGAGAAAATCCTAACTCTGGGTAAATAAAATGGCAGGAAATACAGATATAGTTATTTTAACTGTGAATGTGAATGGGATGAACTCTCCCATAAAATGGAAGTGGGTAGCAGACTGGATTAAAAGCCAGAATCCTACAATATGTTTTTTACAAGAAACACATCTAAAACATAGAGATTCATACAGAGTGAAGGTAAAGGGCTGGAGCAGAATCTTTTTATGCTTCAGGTGAACAAAGAAATGCAGGGGTAGCAATCCTTATGTCAGATCAAGTTAAAACAAAAATAGAACTAATTAAAAGAGATAAGGAAGGAAATTATATTTTACTAAAGGATACCATAAAAAATGAAGCGGTATCAATACTAGAAATATATGCACCAAGTGGTATAGCATCCAAATTCCTAGAGGAGAAACTAACTGAGATGCAAGGAGAAATAAACAGTAATACTATACTAGTGGGGGATCTCAAACTTGCTCTCTCAGAATTAGATAAATCAAATCAAAAAATAAAGAGGAAAGAAGTTAGGGAGGTAAAAAAAAGGCTAGAAAAGTTAGGTATGTTAGATCTCTGGAGGAAATTGAATGGTGATAGAGGGGAGTATATTTTTTTTCTCTGGGGTTCATGGAACTTAAACGAAAATTGATCATGTGTTAGGGCATAAAAACCTCAAAATCAAATGCAGAAAAGCAGAAATAGTAAATGCATCCTTCTCAGATCATGATACAATAAAATTCACAAGTAATATAAGGCCAGGAGAAAATAGAGCACAAGTTAATTCGAAATTAAATAATCTAATCCTGAAGTATGAATGGGTGAAAGAGCAAATCATAGACACAATGGATAATTTCATCCAGGAGAAAGACAATAATGAGACAACATACCAAAATTTCTGGGACATGGCTAAAGCGGTTATAAGGGGTGATTTTATATCTCCAGATGCTTACTTGCATAAAATAGAGAAAGAGAAGATCAATGAAATAGGCTTACAATTAAAAAAGCTAGAAAAAAACCAAATTAAAAACCCTCAATTAAATACCAAATTGGAAATTCTGAAAATAAAAGGGGAGATCAATAAAATTGAAAATAAAAAAAAAACTATTGAATTAATAAATAAAACTACGAGTTGGTTTTATGAAAAAAAACAACAAAATAGATAAGCCTTTAGTTAATTTGATCAGAAAACGGAAAGAGGAAAATCAAATTGTTAGTCCCAAAAATGATAAGGGAGAACTTTCCTCCAATGAAGAGGAAATTAGAGTAATAATTAGGAGTTTCTTTGCCCAACTTTCTGCAAATAAATTTGATAATGTAAATGAAATCGAGGAATATCTACAAAAATATGGATTGCCTAGGTTAACAGAAGAGAAAATAAATTATTTAAATAGCCCCATTTTGAAAAAAAAAAGAAATAGAATAAGCTATTAATCAACTCCCTAAGAAAAAATCTCCAGGGCCAGATGGATTTACCTGTGAATTTTACCAAACATTCAAACAACAATTAATTCTAATACTATATAAACTATTTGAAAAAATAGGGAAAGAAGGTGTACTACGAAATTCCTTCTATGACACAGATATGGTGCTGATAGCTAAACCAGGTAGGGAGAAAACTGAGAAAGAAAACTATAGACCCATTTCCCTAATGAATATTGATGCAAAAAATTTAAATAAGATTTTAGAAAGAAGATTACAGAAAGTTATCCCCAGGATAATACACCATGACCAAGTAGGATTTATACCAGGAATGCAGGGCTGGTTCAATATTAGGAAAACTATTAGCATAATCAATTATATCAATAAACAAATTAACAAAAACCATATGATTATCTCAATAGAAACAGAAAAAGCCTTTGATAAAATCCAACACCCATTCATATTAAAAACACTGGAGAGTATAGGAATAAATGGGCTTTTCCTTAAAATGATTAGTAGTATCTACTTAACCTTCAGCAAGCATCATATGTAATGGAGTCAAACTAGAACCATTCCCAATTAGATGAGGAGTGAAACAAGGCTGCCCACTGTCACCATTATTATTTAATATGGACTTAGAAATGTTAGCTTTGGCAGTAAGAGAAGAAAAAGAGATAAAAGGAATTAGAGTAGGTAATGAGGAAACCAAATTATCACTCTTTGCTGATGACATGATGATATACTTAGAGAATTCTAAAGACTCAAGTAAAAAAAACTACTAGAAACAATTCACAACTTTAGCAAAGTCGCAGGATACAAAATAAATCCACATAAATCATCAGCATTTTTATATACTACCAATAAAGTTCAACAGCAAGAGATACAAAAAGAAATTCCATTCCAAATAACAGGTGATAGGATAAAATATTTGGGAATCTATCTGCCAAGGAAAAGTCAGGAATTATACAAACTAAACTACAAAACACTTTCCACACAAATAAAATCATACCTAATCAATTGGAAAAACATTAAGTACTCATGGGTAGGCAGAGCGAACATAATAAAAATGACAATACTACCCAAACTAATTTACTTATTTAGTGCCATACCAATCAAACTCCCAAGAAATTTTCTTACAGATCTAGAGAAAATAGTAGCAAAATTCATTTGGAAGAACAAAAGGTCAAGAGTTTCAAGAGAATTAATGAAAAAAAAAAAGGCTGACGATGGTGGCCTTGCTGTACCAGATCTAAAACTATATTATAAAGCAGCGGTCATCAAAACCATTTGGTACTGGCTAAGAAATATAGTCGATCAGTGGAATAGGATAGAATCACAAGACAAACTAGGCAATAACTGTAGCAATTTAGTCTTTGATAAACCCAAAGACCCCAGCTTCTGGGATAAGTACTCACTATTTGACAAAAACTGCTGGGAAAATTGGAAACTAGTGTGCAAGAAATTAGGGCTTGACCCACATCTAACACCACATACCAAGATAAGATCTAAATGGGTTTATGACCTGGATATAAAGAGTGATATTTTAAGTAAATTACAGGAACGTAGTATAGTTTACCTCTCAGACCTATGGATATGGAAGAAATTTATGTCCAAAGAAGAACTGGAACTCTTAATTGAACACCAGATAGATAACTTTGACTATATTAAGTTAAAAAGTTTTTGTACAAACAAAACCAATGCAGTCAAGATTAGGAGGGAAGCAATAAATTGGGAAATCATCTTTACATTTAAGGGTTCTGATAAAGGTCTCATCTCTAAAATATATACAGAATTGTCTTATATTTATAAGAATTCAAGCCATTCTCCAATTGATAAATGGTCAAAGGATATGAACAGACAATTTTCAGAGGATGAAATTAAAACTATTTGTAATCATATGAAAAGGTGCTCCAAATCAGTATTGATCAGAGAAATGCAAATCAAGACAACCCTTAGGTATCACTACCCACCTGTCAGATTGGCTAAAATGTCAGGAAAAGTTAATGATGAATGTTGGAGGGGATGTAGGAAGGCTGGGACACTGATGCATTGTTGGTGGAGCTGTGAACGGATACAGCCATTCTGGAGAGCAATTTGGAACTATGCTCAAAAAGTTATCAAACTGTGCATACCCTTTGACCCAGCACCATTTCTGTTGGGCTTGTATCCCAAAGAGGTCATAAAGGAAGGAAAGGGCCCCACATGTGCAAGAATGTTTGTGGCAGCCCTTTTTGTAGTGGCTAGAAACTGGAAACTGAATTGATTCCCTTCAATTGGAGAATGGCTGAATGAATTATGGTATATGAATACTATGGAATATTATTGTTCTGTAAGAAATGACCAGCAGGACGATTTCAGAGAGGCCTGGAGAGACTTGCATGAACTGATGCTGAGTGAAATGAGCAGAACCAGGAAATCATGACAAACAGCAACAACAATATTATATGACGATCAATTTTGAAGGACATGGCTCTCTTCAACAATGAAATGTTTCAAACCACCTCCAATTGTTCACTGAAGAAAGCCATATACACCCAGAGAGAGGGATGTGAAATGTGGACCACAACATAACATTCTCATACTCTTGATTGATGTTTGCTTACATTGTGTTTCCTTTATCTGATATATCTTTTGTGTAGATACGATTTTTCTTGCACAACAATGATAAGTTTGGAAATATGTATACATATATTCGATTTGCCAATATTTTAACATAATTAACTTGTAGTGGATATCCTGCCATCTAGGGGAGGCGTGGGGAGTTGGGGGGGGGAAATCTGTAACAGAAAGTTATGTAACGGTTAATATTGAAGAATGTTTTGCAAATAAAACAAAATTAAAAAAAACATTGTCCTTTTTACTTACTAAAATCCTTTCTTTCATTTGTTCATGCACTCTTTCTCCATCCATAGATCTAATGAGTCTTTTTTTTTAATTTTCCCTTTGATTTAAAGGAATGTAGTAAGAATTAAAAGATAAAACCCAAAAGATTTAAATTTAAAACCTCAAAGGACATTATAAATGCTAGTAATTTATCATCATCATTAGCATCATCATCAAATGCTAAGCTATTGTGTTCTTTTGCTTCTATATATTGTGTATCTAGTTTTGTTCCATTGATCAATCTTTTATTATTTCTTAACCTGTGCCAAATCACTCTGATGTTTTCTGCTTTTTAGTATTGTTTGAAATTTGATATTCTTATCCCTTCTTCCTTCCTATTTCTTTTTTAATTAAAGCATTTGCACTTGGACTTCTCAATAATTTGTTTCTAGGATTGAAGTTTGTGATTTTTTTTAACTTCATAAAGAAAATCCCATGGTAGCTTGATTAGAACTAATTAAGATAATGTTAGGAATGTTATATTTTTATTATTATATTGTCTTAATCTACCCAAAACTAATAATACTTCTCAATTAATTTAACACTGTATTGATGAAAAAAAATTCTTGGCAGTTACACACACACACACACACACACACATATGTATGTATCTTGGCAGATTCCACCTATACTTCACAGTATTAATAGACCTATAACTACCTTGCCTAACTGAAGCTTAAGTAAGTTTGAAGTTATGCAGTGATAAAATTCTAAACAATTAAACCATTCTCTAACTGGACTAGTGCTGGCTGATAGCTTAGCCTACAATTGACATTGACATGAAAAAGAATATGTTCTTTCCTTTATATTTTTATATATTCCATAACTAACTATTCCTGAGACCTCGTTCATACATAATTCTTGCAAGTGGACCTGATTGCTACTTAATGTTGTTTTAACCACACTCAATTTTTCTCATTACTCTCCATATTGCCAATTAATGTAAGCATTTCCCTGAAATACAATTTCCTCAGGAAACAGAAATTCCTATTTGAACTAGAAATATAAGAACAAGAGACAAAGTTCAATTAATCAAATCCAATATGAAAACTATTCCTGTTGTCAAAATTACTTTATAAATCTAGTTGGTAGAAAAACATGTAAATATATAAATATAATTCTTTTTTATATATGACTTATCTAAAAGTAGGTCTGATGGCAAAAAGATTGGGGGGGGGAATCAGAAATATTACCTGTGAATAGATGTAAGCTAAGTCTTCCACAAAAGAAAGTAGTAACTTTTAAAAATAATTCATCTTATGTCTCTTGAATCAATATATATATTCATTAGATCCATTCCATCTCCCTGCTAAAGAGAAAATGCATACATTATATATATATATAGTATATATTGAAAACCTGCAGATATATATATTGAAAGATTTCAAACTACATATAAAATTTGTAACCTCCCACCTCCATTAAAGAGTAGATTGTGAATATTTTCCCATACCTCTTCAATTGAGTCATGTTTTATAGTGCATTTCTAAAATTCATTTAAAGAATTGGTATGCGGGTATTCTTTCCATTTACATTGGGATATGCAATCTTGGGATATTTTTGTTTGTTTTTCAGGAGTAATCTGAATTCTTTCAATTAGTTTTTAATGTCTTGCATTCAGAAGTTGTAGTAAATATTTTTATATTAGTTCTTAAATTATGATATTTAGTTGTTTTTGTTTTTATCTTGTAGTGTACATTCACATACCTACATATATACCTACATGCACAAATAAATATATATGTATATACATACATATAAACACACATAGTTACATATATACATATGCAGATGCACATACATGCATATACATCTAAATAATATTAATATGTCTGACATATAATGTAGAATTTTTTTCTTGGTTAAAACTTTTATAAATATGATTTTGTTTTGAGATCAATGATTACTATCCCTACTCCTTTTCTTTTTATTTTTTATTTTTTGTGAGGCAATTGGGGTTAAGTGACTTTCCCAGGGTCACACAGCTAGGGAATGTTAAGTGTCTGAGCCCAGATTTGAACTCAGATCCTCCTGACTTCAGGGTTGTGCTCTATCCACTGTCACCTAGCTGCCACCACCCCATTTCTTTTCTAACAAATTCTTCTCTGGGTCATTGTAATTATGTTCATGTAAATCTCTTATTTCCTATCCCTACTAACAATTTTTACTTTACTTTTGCCCATTAATTTGCCTTGCAATCATTTAACTTTTGCAGTGCCCCCAAATCATGGATCCTTTCTTATTTTCCCCCTCCCCCTTTAAAAATAAAGCAAGATAAATTATAAATAAAAATGAGTAAGTACGGGAAAAAAGAACCCAACCTTTGATAATTAATGTGATATAAAAGAAAAATCTGGATTCATATTCACAGGAAAATAGTGAAGTTTAAAAAAAGCTAATTTTTTTGTCTATTTTTTTCAAATTTGGTTTGGATTTTCTTGTGAAGCATGATAAATGTGGAAATATGTTTAGAAAAAATATACATGTTTTAACTATATTGGATTACTTATTGTCTTGGGGAGGTGGGAGGGAGGGAGAGAGGGAGGCAGAAAAATTTGGAGCACAAGGTTTTGCAAGGATGAATATTGAAAAATGAAAATTATCTTTGCATGGATTTTGAAAAATAAATAGCTGGTATTATCTAAAAAGCCACTATACACAAAAAAAGTGATGTGAAGTTATCACAAACCCAAAAATAAACCTTGGAAGAATTTTAAAGGATATCAAAAATCAAAGAACAAAGATAAACTAGAACAAATAAAAATAATCAAAGAAAATTATGAAAAAAAGTTAACTAAGTAGCGGGAAAAAAAGGAAATCTTAAGGATAACTCTTCAAACAACAATAAAAGAGAGTAGATCTTTCAATATTATTTTTCAAAAAAGCAAAAAAGCTAAAGTTGCATCCAAGAATAAGTTATCAAGTAAGTTGAGTATAATCCTGAATAATAAAAAAAAGATACTTGATGAACTGAAATTCTTTCAAAGTATTTGTAACAAAAAGACCAGAACTCAATGGAAAATTTGTTATAAAAGATTCAGATGTTATATGAGGAATTTATTAGAGAATAATTATAAGGCACTGATTAAGGGCAAACTGTTTACTTCTGATATATGAAAAATTATTAATTAATAATTATCAGTTCTTACTGTTAGTAATATTTAAATTTTTATGACTACTAAGATGCTTTCAAAGAAAGGTTAGGATTGTGTCATATAAGGTTAAAAGGAAAGAGTTCTTATTACAAATGACATGAAAGGAAGAACTAATACTGAGTAAACATGGGGGAATGAAGGACTGGTAATATTGGAACGCTCATTTGGAATGAACAGAAAATAACATTTATCTGAAGGAGTTTAAAAGTCTTCTGAACATCTAGAGAGATGACAAAGCTGGGGAATAAGGAGCAGGTGGAATAAAATGGTAAGGGGAGAATATAAGGTAACAGGGTTAAAAGAAAGACTAAGAAGGAAAATAGTGAATAAAAAATAAGATGGAGGGAAATTAAAAAAAAATAATTGTAACTCAAAGAACACAAATAACACAAAAAGGAAATGCATAGCAGAATGGATTGAAAATCCATTTTGAAAGAAATATCAAATTATGCATAGTTGATTTTCAATTCAAATACAATCACCTGTTTTATTCCATAAATTAAAGTATTAAAGTATGAGATAACAACTAGAGAGCAGAGTGAAAAAATTCATCATATCTTTGCTACCATCCACAAATTTCTCGAAACACTTCTGGAGAAAAATATAACACACTGATTCATGATAAGGAATTCCAGGAAAAAAAAAAA
>JAJPUD010013940.1:14092-42349 GCA_023553655.1 Myrmecobius fasciatus | reverse complement strand
GGCCGATTTCCCCTGAGGCTAACCTTCTCCGGAGTTCTTTCAAGGTAGATCTTTTATAGAAGTGCGTTGTAGTCCAAATGCTTGGCGAGGACCTCACTCGGAAACCAGTTTTAAAGCTTACTTTGTCTGGGTTGGGGGAATGTCGGAGGGAGTTCACAGAGAAAGCTGTCCGCAGTTCGCCATCTTGGCTCCGCCCCCCAGTTTGCCAAGAGTAACTAAGTTTTTACAATTGGTCACTTTTACCTTATTGCTGTTATTGTGTACAATACTTTCCTGGTTCTGCTTATTTTACTTTGCATCAGTTCATATGAGTCTCCCCAGGTTTTTCTATAATCATTGTGCTCATCATTTATTATAACACAATAGTATTCCAAGACAATTAAAAAAAAAACACAACTTATTCAACCATTTCCTAATTGATGGACATACCCTCTAATTTTTAACTCTTTGCATCATAAAAAAAAGCTGCTATATATATTTTGTAAAAAACAAGTCTTTTTTTTTTTGCTCTCTTCATTACACAGTTATGGTAGTGGTATCAGTGAGTTAAAATGCATGCAGTTTTATAGACCTTTGGACATCATTCCAAATTGTTCTTCAGAATATTTGGACCAGGTCACAACTCTCCTGACATTGCTTTAGTGTTCCAATTTTTCAATATCTCCTCCAATATTTGTCATTTTTTCTTTTCAGTCATGTTAGCTACTCTAATAGGTTTGAAGTGATATCTCAGAGTTGTTTTAATTTGCATTTATCTAATTAATAGTGATTTAGATAATTTTTACATGATTATTGATAACTTTAATTTTTTATGAAAACTGACTGTTCATATCCTTTGATCATCAATCAGTTGCATAATGATTTATTATTATTAATTTGGTTCAATTTCTTGTATTTTTGTGAAACAAGACTCTTATAAGAGATATTTATAAAAAAATTCCTCCCTTTTTATTGTTTTTCTTATAGTTTTGGCTGCATTATTTTTGTTTGGCAAAAAAACTTTTTAACTCCATGTAATCAAAATTATCTGTAGCTTATTATCCTATCTATTGTTTGGTCACAAACTCTTCTTTTATCTATAGATCTGATAGATGCACTTTTCCATCTTCCCCTAATTTATTTATGATATCACTGTGCCAAAATCATTTATTCACTTTGACTTTATCTTGGCATATGTTGTGAGATGTTGATTTAAATCTAATTTCTGCCAAACTGTTTATAGTTTTATTAGAAATTTTTGTCAGAAGTTGAGTTCTTATGCCCAAAGCTTGAATTTTTGGGTTTTTCAAATACTAGATTACTCTGATCATTTACTAATATGAATTGTAATGTAATCCATTCCATTGATCTACCATCTACTCATTTTCTTAGTATCAGATTGTTTTGATGATTATCACTTTGTAATATAGTTTCAAAATTGGAACTGTTAGACTATGTTAATTTTTTAATTGATTTCTTTAATATTTTTGACTTTTTATTCCTCCAGTTGAATTATATTATTATTTTTTCTAATTATAAAAATAATTCTTTGGTAGTTTCATTTAGGTGGCACTGACTAAGGTAAACTAACTTAGTTATCATTGTCATTTTCATTGTATGGGCATGGCCTACCCATAAGCAGTTCTTCTTTTTTTTCTTTTCTTTGGGGCAATTGGGGTTAAGTGACTTGCCCAGGGTCACACAGCTAGGGAATGTTAAGTGTCTGAGGCCAGATTTGAACTCAGGTCCTCCTGACTTAAGGGCTGGTGCTCTACTCACTGTGCCACCTAGCTGCCTTCTCCTCCCCCATAAGCAATTATTTCTCCAGTTGTTTAGATCAGTCTTTATTTCTGTGAAAATGTTTAGTAATTGTATTCATATAATGCCTGGATTTGTCTTGGCTGGCAGTCTTCCAAGTGTTCTATGTTGTAGTTATTTAATATGGAATTTCTCTTTCTATTTCTTTCTGCTAGGTTTTGTTGATAGTATATAGGGATACTAATGATTGATGATGTGTTTATATTTTATATCCTGCAACTTTGCTGAATTTATTGACTGTCTCATCTGTGTTTTAGTTGATTCTTTAGTTTTCTATTCATATCATCTTTCAAGAATGTTAGTTTTGTTTTTTTTATTTCTTATTTTTATTCCTTCAATTCTTTTTCTTGTCTTAATACTGTAGCTAACATTTCAAGTACAATATTAGATAATAGTGGTGACAATCATTGCTAATCTTATTGGGAAGCCTTCAAATTTGTTCCCATTACATATGATGTGTGCTCTTGATTTTGGATAGATAGTGCTTGTCATTTTAGGAATGGCTCCATTGATCATACTTTCTAATGTTTTCAATGGAAATAGTTGTATTTTGTTTATTGATATAATCATATGCTTTTTATTTTTTTGTAATTTGTGTTATTTCCTTATTAATGAACCAGTCCTGCTTTCTTGGTATAAATCTCATGTGTTGTATGATCATTGTTACACATTATTTTAAGCTTCTGGCTTTGTATTTTATTTAATATCTTTGCATGGATATTAGGAAATTGACCTGTATTTTTTTATGTTTTGAAATCTCTTGTCTATGTATCAGTTCCATATTTGTAATCATAAAAGGAATTTGGTAGAATTTTTTCTTTACATTTCAATTTTCCCCCAAAACAGGAAGGACCCCTAATTCAATACTGCTCCTTAGGAACTCTCATCTCTTGGAGCTGGATATAATATTGCTCCTCAGGGATTCTACTCCCTTGGGACTGAACTGTTTTTATAATGAAGCAACTAATTATATATATGTATATGTGTACATATATATATATATATACATAATGTATGTATATATGTAATATATCTTGGTGTCATCCTTGTATACATCATCAACATCATCATCATCATCAATAAAGATTTATGGGAGAAATGACATCATAGGTAAAATCCATGAAATGCATATCAGGAAAAGCTGGCTTTGGTTTATGTAATAAAAGAGAGGGATAACATAGCACTATAGGTAGCCTAGGCATTGCACAGAAATCTATAAAATGTTGAAAGGGTCAGAGAATAACCCTGAGAGCATCATGTGGGTACTCTAAGGAAGAGTTATGGAAATTTATAGAAAAAGACTGCCAGATAAGAAGTTATTGATGATATGCAGTTTGCCTTAGTGGAGAGAATGTCCATTCTGATAAAATCATTGATCTATCAAACAACAAAGCAATATTTTTGAATAATATCAAGATAGTTAACTTTAGGCTAATGTTTAATAGCTCTGATTAATAGAGAAATACTAAATGTTTTGTTTGTTTTTTGTAGAGGTAATCTGGACATAGACCCTGATATCTTTATTTTCCTTTTAAGTTAAGATCTCTCAAAAATACCAGGAGGTAGCAAATCCCATTATAATGCATGATAATGTTTGATTTTTAACTGATACTTTTTCAGAGTTGTAAATTTGTAATAAAAAAGTAGCCACTTTTCTACCAATCTGACAATCATTGGCAACTCAAAATGTATCTGTCAGTGCTGTCTGTCTAGTTGAAAACTCCCATATCCTGAGAATGTTTGCAGAAGTTTCAAGTTTCTTTGGCTGTCCTGACATTTCATTAAAGATTAAACCTACTCTCATTGCTAATAAGCCTTTGAAATTAGTTAGTTCTTTGCCTCAAGATTTTGAGAATACTTCTGGTATTTTGTACATATGCATGTGCATACAGAGAAAGTGAGAATTTATATATACTTTTACATTACATTGGGGGTGATAGTGTGTTTAATGAATATTAATTGGAGATGGAAGGGGAAAAAGGAAAGAATAAAAGGGAAAGATGAAATAAGGTCAGAAGGTCTTTGCTTGTAAATGAGACATGATATAAATCTGATTCTAAGGCCAATTCTCTATTCACTCTGCTGTTTGATAGTTTAATAAATTATCTTTTATTGAAAACTAATTCAAGCCAACAAGTATGTATTAAGGAAATCTCTGCTGAGGTAGATTCATATAATTTAACAGAGAAAATGGACTCTAAGGAAAATAGTGGTCATTTGGAGATAACCATCATGTTGCTTGTAGTACTGATTTTAAAGAAATGAATATTTCTATAAAAAAGAAAAATGAAAATATCAATTAAAGGGAACTGTATCATGAATATGAGAATGCAGTATAGATAATGGGGTATCAGCTCTTTAATTGTGAAATATGAAATATGATAAAATGGTTTAAAATAAAATGTTTTACTTTTTCTATATTAGTAGTAAAACTTTAGAGAAGTATAAACTTTTATTTTTATATTTCAAAAATATTAATTCTTAACTTTTTGGTATATGCATACATATATACTTACACATATATGTGTGTGAATATGTGTATCTGTCTATGTATCTATCATCTATTGTAGGTATATTATCATCAACTTGAAACAGCTCACAAGAGCTGGTAAGTTTTAAAAATTTACACCTCAAAAATTGCCAAATACTACATATCACAATTTGATTTATTTTCTTGATTGTCTAGAGTTAATAAAGTGATGGAGAAAATATTAAAAATTTAGATTAAATTTAGAAATATATGGCATACACACTTCTCCCCACCCTGAACAGTCTGTTATTAAACATTTAGTGGCATATACCTGGATAAACATAAAATATAAATTAAATTTTTGTTTAAGAGCAACCTTTTAGTTGTAAATAGAATAACTGAATAGTTTTGCTATTATACTATATTCTAGCATGCTTTTTATACTCTTGAGTAATCAGAGAGTTGGTATACTTTTTTCTTAATGCTATTTATTGCTAAATGATTGATTTATTTTTCCAAATTAAATTATCTCCAAAATAGTAGATTTAATTTTTTTGGGGGGGAATTCATTTTATTAACAAGGACAACAGATTATTTAAAAAGATAGTGATTTGGCCATCTCTTATAGACCAAAGGAAAATGCTTTATCAAGGGTTTGTTGGTACTTATGAGGGGAAACAAAAAGCGAAAGGAAAAATAGAAAAATGAAAGACATTTGACCACAATCAAAAAGGGAAGTCCCTGTTTATAATATTAATAAAATCAAAGAGGGCAGACTCCCTTGATAAAGAGACCTTACAGATAAAAGGTGCAAAGGGAAAAAGTCAATGTCTCCCTTTAGAAACATATGATGCAGTCTTGTAGCTCTGCTCTGTTCTTCTCTAGCTCAGGTCACTTGTAGAAGTTTCATACAAAATTGATCTTAGAACACTTTATTTTTACTTTGCCAATAAGCAGGTAAGATAATGAAAGCTAGCTCAAACATTATTGAATCTTTTATTAGACTACAGAATTCATTATTTTACTTATAAGATAGATACCATATCTATCACCTATACCATCTATCTCTATATCTACAAATAGAAATCAGAAGCCAATATTATATTTCCAATACAAAAATGAATTCATCTAAAGTTGACAAAAAGCTTTTGGGATGGATACATAAATACAATGAATAACAATTTAAAGAATCCCAGTTTAAAGTATAAAGCAATGCATATATTATTTATAATAAAACCATTTAACTTGTAGCTCTATTCAAATGAACAGACTCCTTAACAAAAGCATGTTACATCTTCTATAAAATATCTATTCCTTTCCTTAATACAGAACAGACAGTTAGTTAATGTATAATTTGCCTAATTATCCTCATAGTTGAGAAATTAAAGGATCTTTAACTTAACCAGAAATATGTAGCTGTATTTTATTACATATACACTGCATTTTACAATATATACCTGTATTTTACTATATATACACACTAAGTTAGATATGCTCCTAAACTTAGATTATATGAAAAATTAATATTGTTTTCCAATTGCCATCCAACATGATTATAGAAATTTGTCAGGGACAAGAACAGGGACATAAGGGGAAATGTGCCTTTATTTTGCTGTTAGTTCTAGGCAAAAGTGTTGTAGATGGCCATGCATGAGCTAGATGTGATAATTTCCATTCAGGAAGTGTCATATTAGGGAAATTAATTGGGAGAATCCTATCTCAGTTCCTGCCATTAGTCATTCTTTTAGCCTTTTCCCATGAAAGCTCCCAGTATGTAAAACAAAAAAACATGTAAAACAATGGGATTGCTGATATCATGAATAACATCTTGATGATCATACCTGGCATAATTAGCAAACAGTTCTATGAGGTCTTAATTGGAAATAGGCAATTTCCAATAAGTCTCGGGATTTTTCTTGACTATAATCTCATACACATCAGACTTTGATGTATAAACATAGCAATCCTAAATTGTATAGAACAGATTTTATGAAAGAATTGTCTACAGTAAAAAGCAAGTTCAAAATTTCTCATTATCATGATGTAAGAAAGCTCAAATTTTGAATTAAGAGTTTACCTTAGCCTTCAAGGTATCCTCCTTAGCTTATTCTCAAAGACAGATTATTCACTAGCCTTCACATCTCAGATGTTTCTTTCACTGAGCTACTGAAACAGCAAACCAATATCCAGGATCCTAGGGTCTCACTAATCACCATAGGTTTGGACAACTTAACACTCTTCCTTTAAAGTATTTTCCTTTCTTATGAAGTAAATGATAAATCACTTATTCAGCATTAAAGCAAAAATTTCTAAAAATGTTGGTGTGAATTTTTAAACAAAGTACTTTAACAAACTTCTCAAATTATTTACAAAATTCCTACTAGTCAGCACTTTTTTAAATCAAAGAAAAATACAACCAATCAAAAATTAACTCTCATCACAACAAAGTTTTCCAGACCTTTAAAATTTTACTCAATGTTTTTCTTCTTTAAGTATCGCTAGAAATAAAGAAAAACATATTCTGGAATCCCACATAGTAAATGTGATTATTCATTTAAACTCCTTGAAAAAATACTTCAGATTAATATATAGATAGATAGATAGATAGATATACTTATATCTATCTATCTATGTATCTTTATTCACCTTTTAAAGCAATTTTTTTAAAAAAAAGTCTTTTTTAAGGAGTTTAATTCTAAATTGCTTCAAGATACATATATACCTTCATTTGACAGACAAACTTAGATGAAACCCATTCAGCATTATAAGTAGGCTTGGAAATTCTCCCCCCCCCCTTTTTATACAAGGATTACCTTTGTTCTATCTCATTTATTCAGGAATTCTACAATGTTAACAAGGTCTTTGTATAATTTTCCTTTTTAAGATGCCTACACATACTATTATAGATGTAATTAATTAAAATTGTAACTCCATATAACATAGTTAACAATCTCATAATCTTCATAAGTGATAGCTCAATAGCTATCAAATAGTTACAGTTTCATAGGTCATGTAATTTACAAATTATACAACATATAATTTAGAAAGAAATAACATTCATGATTTTAACAATCCTGGGAGAGTAGTAGAAAGTGAACTTTCTTGGGGTCATATAGCTAATAAATTTCTTATTGCCAAATAATACTTATTAAATTTCCTAATGCCAAAACAAGTTATCTTTTCCTGTAGTTTACCAAATTCTGATAAGGAGAAAACTTTCAGGTCAAAATTTTGGCCTAAAACAATCAATTACGAAACACTTCACACAAAGTTGGATCCAAATAAACATCAATTGCTCTTGGGTGAGGAAAGACAATTTCAAAAAGAGATACCAAACTGCCAGAAAATGTCATAGAGCCACAAAAAATAATCACACAATTCATCTGGGAAAAAAGGTCAAGAATATCAAGGGAACCAGTGGGGGAAAAATGAATAAGGCAGATTCTGGGCAGATGATAGAGTAAATTGGTAAATTTCAAGCTGTCCACTTTTCTCCACAAACAGAACAAATCTGCACCTCAGGGCAAACATAGACTGGCGAAAAACCAAGAAGATTTGGGGCAGAACAGGAGTCCTCTTGGTACAAATTGAGAAGATCTGAAGAAGAAACCCCAGACTGGGGATTAACCCCAGTGAAGTGCAAACACCTCTGGGTTAGCTCCACAGAAATAGCAAGTGGGGAACCCTGGGGTGATCTGGATTTGGCTGGTGCCTTAGCAGGAACAATAGAAATTTGTCTCCTTGTGAACTCAAGGGAGTTGGGGGATTGAATGAACCTAGCTCATTAGGAACACCAGGCCCAGCTGTGCTGCAGAAATGAGGCCCTGAGCAAAAAGGAACCAGCACACCTGGAGAAGGAACCAGCAAAAACAGGTGAGTGCAAAAACTATGGGACAGGGATAGTTACTGGCTGCCTACACTTGCAGGAGTGAGGAGCTTTTGATATGTGGTGCCAGATTAGAAAGGAGAGCTGAAGTAAAACTGCAGATATCTCCCCCCACAACCCTCACCATTAGAGGTACTTATGCTAATATTTCTCATTAAAAAGAAATGAACCAGCAAAGAAGAAACCAACCATAGAAACTTACTAGGGTTTAGGAAAGATCAGGACTCATCTTCAGAGGATGAGATGGAAGTTTAAAAAAAAAAAAAGCTTCTTCTTACCCCAGAGAGTAACTTTAAATGGCCATCTGCCCAGAAAGAATTTATAAAACTCAGAAAAGATTTTAAAAATCAAGTGAGAGAGATTAAGGAAAACACAAAATTAATAAATAAAAACCATCCAAGAAAAAATAAGATTATGAAAATTTAACCAAAAAACAAATAAAGATATAGAATCTTAAAAGTCAAAAATAACTTTTGGAAAATTAAATGATCAGGAAATAACAAACCAGAATATAAAGAATGAAAAAAAATAGAACAGAATATAGAACATCTAATAAGAAAAACAAAAGTTCTGGAGAACAGATCAAAAAGAAAATATAAGTAATTTGGACTACTGAAATCTGTGACCAAAAACAGAACCTTGACACAATTATGCAAAAAAAAAAAAAAACAATCCAAGAAAATTGTCCTGGACCAGTAAAACAGGAGGGCAAAGTTGAAATTGAAAAAAATCCATGCATCATTATCTCAAAGAGATCCTTTGTGGGAAACACATGGGAATATTATTGCCAAATTTCAAAAAACCCTGGTGAAAGAGAAAATTCTGCAAGAAACAAGAAAAAAACCAATTCAAATATTCTGGAGTCACAACTAGAATTGTACAGGACTTCAATACAACCATAATAAAAGAATGTTGGTCCTGGAATCTCTATTGAGGTTTACTTGCATTGTATTTCTTTCATCGGATTATTCTTTCTGGTAGATATGATTTCTCCTGCACAAAAATGATGCAATAATTATACATATATTCGATTTCTTAAGTATTCTAACATAATTATCATGTAGTGGATATCCTGCCATCTAGGGTAGGGGTGGGGAGTAGGGGGGAAACATTTGTAACAGAAAGCTTTGTAAGGGTTAATGTTTAGGAATTACCCATACATATGTTTTGCAAATAAAAAGTATTAATAAAAATTTAAAAAAATTTAAAAAATAGATGATCCTTTCCAGCATCAGATTTAGAATTGAGGAAACAAATAGCTATTATCCTTTATTAACATGTGTGATGGAGTGTGGGGGGAACCCAACAATACTTAGGAAAAAAATGTACACAGAGCTCTGAAGCAATATCGTAGCTTCATGAGGAAAGTCAAAAAGGGACCAGTTGACATATGATGAACTTGCAGATTTTTATGACTTTCAACCAAACCTGAAATCAATAGAAAAATTAACATATAACAGTCAATATCCAAGATTAATTTCAAGGAACTTAGGATGTTTGTTTTTATGTGGAAATATATACCATATGTTCAAGATTGATATCAGTATTTGGGTAGCCCAAGAGATTTATACAAATGAGTTACAGAAGAATAGACATAGAGACATTAGAGGGAGAGGAGGAGGGCTCATAGTTCTGAAAACCTATTCTCATGGACAAAGGATTAAATAGACAATACTATAGATATACAATGAAGCACCCTCCAAAAATCTATAAAAAAATAAGAAGGGACAGACAGGAAGAGGGGGAAGCAAAGGATACAGTAAGATAATTGAGGGAATACTAGAATTAATTTCTAACTTGGTATTTATGCTTAATGAAATTGTAGTCAATATTAGTAGAAACAAGGGAAGAATTTTTAAAAGAGAAAAGGAGACAATTTGATTTATTATTTTTTATCTCATTTACCCTTAAACAGGCTACATTGTGTCCATGTTTCCACATGAATTTCTTTCTGCAAGTGTTGTCATACAATTTTCTTACATGTCATTTTAACTTTAAAACTTGTACTTTGATACTTAGGTATTTCAGTAAGTGAGATAAAGAGATGCAACAACTTTTTTAAAGAAAACTATCATTTAGGAGGGTTCAGGGCCTTATTTCCTTTATGTACTTTTCTACCAAGAAGAAGCTAATGAAAACTATTTTCCAAATCTAGTGTCTGCATTTTGGCACTCAGGTAAATTTTTAAAAAGAAATAGACATTTTCTTTTACAAGAACTTTCTTTGAAATCACATATTATACTAACTGTATTTCAGTCAGAAAATGGAATTTTTTATGACTGGAATTAGAAAATTTTTTCACATCATTGCAAGCCATAATGAATGGGTATCCTATTTTGAATAAATAGCTGGTCTTGGCATCTTAAAAAATTGGCTTGAAAAATTTACCACTACCCCTTCCTGATGAGTTCTTTGACCCATTCCACAGAAAACAACATAATGCATCATGACATAATTAAGGGACATTTAGGAATATCAGTAAGCACATGGGTTGACTTGCCATGGATCTACAGCAGAGAGAAATAAGGATTCCTGATATGAGTGAAGACATTGATTTTCCTGTGAGACCAAGTTAGAAACAACTGAAGCCAAGCCAATTCCACAATAAGTGACCTTAGATACAAATTGAAAGACAGTCTTCTTCCTCTCCAGACCGCACTCTCCAGCCCTGAAATTTGTACTCTTGGAAGTGCTCTGGACGCAGCAGCCCCTGTCTCTGATTGGATCCATGTCTTCTCTCAGAACCTCTATTTAAGGGCTCTCCTGTTTCATTCCCCTCCAGACTGCACTCTGGACTTTCTCTGTCACTGGCATCTTTCTTTGAGCAGCTTGTTTTTATGTGATCTCTTTCCCCTTTATAATCAAGTCTCCTTTTCATTCACAACATGAGAAAGGGAGGAAGGCACATTTTTGCTCATTGAAAAAAAAATGCAATAAATTTCTTTTGCAAAAAGGTAGGATGGTAGCTCCTTAAAGGCAAGAACTGTCTTTTCTACCCTCTTGTATTTGCAGTTATAGTATTTAGCACAGTGCCTGGCATATGGTAAGCATTTAATAAATGCTAGATTATTGCCTGTTCAATATACTTTTGCTGATTAGGAAGAAGCATGTAAGATCTTAATTTCTGTAGCATATCTGTTAATATTGACAGTAGCTTTGTCAATAGTAGCATCAACACAGTCAAAGGATTAGAATGGTATAAAATATTATATACTATCATTAGCCAGGCAATTTATTTAAAATAGTGATTGGTTACTTCTGACATTGTTGCTTTCATATTTCTTAGTCAACAGCAGTCAAAGACTAAAGATTATCAAGCCTCTCTTCTTCATGGGTTGGAAACCTTTAGGCTTTTGGTTATGAGAAAATTTAAACTACTTCATTCCTTTAAATTATACATATGTATTACCTAATTTTATGTAATGGTGCATGCAGCATGCATGCACTTGGGAAAAAGATACAGATAGACAGAACCCACTGTGAAAGTTTCTTGCTATTTCTAAATGATTTATACAGTTTATATCTGAAATTTCTAGAATAGTAGAATTAATTTGTAAGGTCTTCTTTATGCCTTAATTCTGTATTCAAAGTCATTAAAAGAAAGGTAGAGAAATTTTTTTCAAAAAGAAAAGGGGAAAATTGGATTTATTTCATATCCTATTTTTACCTTAGGTTCAAGTATATATGTTTATTAAAGATATATATATATATATACATATATATATAAACATATTTATCCCTATACACATACTGTTTGTAGATGAAGATTATATTTGTCTTCTTCCTAAACCCAGGAAATTGCTGTCAAATAATTCTAACCCTCTAAACTTGAAGGTGTCAGAATATTTGCCTGATTGTAAATAGAATTGAACAATATTGGTCTCTCCTGGATTGGTTTGTTTAATCAGGCTGTAATTCAAGCCTTTGTTCACTAGATGGTGATGCTCTCAGTCACATAGGCAAGCAAATAATAAAGTGGTTTCATCTTGTATGCTATGTCAGGCAGGAACTAATTTAATATTAATATTTTTAAATTTATTTTCAATATAAAATACATTTTGTTGTTAAATAACCATAGCATCACAATGGCATCATAGATTTTGATCAAGAAAGTGTCTTTGGGATTATTGAATCCAACCCTTTCATTTTACAGATGAAAAAATAAGATTGAGAGAATTGTTATTTGAGTTGCCCCAGTATCACCCATCTAGGACGTATCTGGATTTGAACTCAAGTCCTCTTGATCTGTGCCAGTAGGACAGCAATCCATATATTCTTAAGCATATTACTAACATAAATAAAATCAGTTCAATGAATAATGGCTTAGCTATTTTACGAACTAGTTAGTCTCTTCTTTTTCCATCTTTTTTTTTTAATTAGCTTAACCAGTCTTGTCTTTTCCTCTTAGAATCTTCTTTCTCTGTCTCATCCTTCCCAGTAGGGTGTGTAACGGTTGGAACTGGTCCCTTTTTGACTTTCCTCATGAAGCTACGATATTGCTTCAGAGCTCTGTGTACATTTTTTTCCTAAGTATTGTTGGGTTCTCCCCACACTCCATCACACATGTTAATAAAGGATAATAGCTATTTGTTTCCTCAATTCTAAATCTGATGCTGGAAAGGATCATCTATTTTTTAAATTTTTTTAAATTTTTATTAATACTTTTTATTTGCAAAACATATGTATGGGTAATTCCTAAACATTAACCCTTACAAAGCTTTCTGTTACAAATGTTTCCCCCCTACTCCCCACCCCTACCCTAGATGGCAGGATATCCACTACATGATAATTATGTTAGAATACTTAAGAAATCGAATATATGTATAATTATTGCATCATTTTTGTGCAGGAGAAATCATATCTACAAGAAAGAATAATCCGATGAAAGAAATACAATGCAAGTAAACCTCAATAGAGAACATGAAAATGTTATGTTGTGGTCCACATTTCACATCCCTTTCTCTGGGTGTATATGGCTCTCTTCACCGAACAATTGGAACTGGTTTGAAGCATTTCATTGCTGAAGAGAGTCATGTACATTAGAACAAGGATCATCTATTCTGGTGACTTCATTTGCAGAGGGGAAAAATGAGGCTGAAAAGAAATCATTTTCCTAAAATCAGACAGCTAATTAGTAGCACTGCACAGACTGGAATCCAGGACTCCTAATTGCTATAATGCTCATTCCATAGTAATGTGTCTCATTCTGCAGCAGCTATGTGATCTGCTTGGTTTCTGCAGTCTTATTCTGCTCTATCAAATAGAACCAAGCACAAGGAGAAAATAGGGAACTCTTACCTGCCAATATGTAGAAGTAACTGATCACTCAATGTTCCCTAGCTCTGGATTTGATGATTTTCTATTTAACCAGTTAACATTTAACTATTAAATATTTAAATAATATTTAAAATTTCTATTAAATTTTAAATAGAAAAATTTAATTTCTATTTAAATTTTCTTTTTAACCCTATGACTCTCCCTTTTCTTTAGGAGGTTGTATTACAACCTAGTGGTTGATTTATAACTTCCTTTCCTCAAATGCTTTTGCAAAACTCACTGTCACTGACAGAATTTCATTTTTGAAAAGGAAATTTGAAACTTATTTTGAAGATATGTAACTTAAAACAGTTTATGCCCATCCACACTCCGTCTTGAAACATTTGCAGGCTGTCTCCTGGTGCATGGAATGAACTCCCTTCTCTTTACGTCTTAGAAGCTTCAGTAATCTTCAAGACTCAGCCCAAGAGTTTTCTTTAACATGAAGCCTTTCCTGATACCTTTTTCTGGAAGGATTCCTCCCTCATTATTTGTATGCATTGCATATATTTTCTGTCCTTATCCCTTCTACACCTTGTCTTCTACATAGAATTTAAACTCCTTGAAAGCTGTTTCCCTGTACTCTTTGTATCCTGACACACAGCACAATATATATGCATATTAATTGTAGTCTTCTTCTGCATACATAGGTCCTATTTTTGATAATTTCTTATTTCACTCTTCCACTCATTCACAGTAACCTAAGTAAAATCCACTTTTAATATGTATTTAGTTTTTCAAACAGAAAAAGGAATGCAGCTATATAAATAAGAAGAAATAAACCTTTTTTGGCCTTTATTTATATATTTAGCAATTTGATGGAATATGTATTGACAATCCTTTCAAAAGCCCCTTACTGTGAACCAGCAATTGTTTTTATGGTTTTACAGTCAACTATAGAGTGTGCTAATAACATATCAAGTGTACTTAATGGAAGGAAGAATGAGGAACAGGACTTTTAGTAGCCCTTTTTGCTGCTGCTGTTATTTTGAAACTGGTGGCATTCCTTTGACCTAATAGTGAATAGTTTCATTTTTGCATTCAGATACACGCATCGTTCTTTCTTCTTTACTTTCCTTCCTCCTTTCCAACCTTCTTCTCTCCCTGCCCCTCTTTCTCTCTCTCTTTATTTCTCTCTCTTTCTTTTCTTTCTTCTTTCTCTTTCTTTCTTTCTCTTTCTTTTTTCCTTTCTCTCTTTTTCTCTTTCTTCCTCTCTCTTTTGCTCTTTCTCTTTCACTCTCTTTCTTTCTTTCTCGCTCTTTCTCTCTCTTTCTTTCTCTCTTTCTTTCCTTCTTAGTGGAATCATTTTAAATGTCTTCTTGCTGCAAGGAAATTTCTAATTGGATACTTTAATGGGTTTATGACCTCAATCCTGTGGATACTTTCTTGAACTGTGCATGTGTGTACTTTGTAGCTTGTGTCCAGCTCCTGTAAATCGTCAATCATTACAGGTTGTGAATTTCCGTGGAACATATGGGCTCTTCATCAGTTATGGCTTTCCCTTGACACATAAACCACCATGTCTTTTTCTGTCTATACATTTCCATATATTTTGGCATCTTTTCTGAAAAATGCTAAGAATCATGGTGACATTATTAATAGAGAAAAGATTTAGCTTACTCTTAAGTAATTTTTATAACTGACTTATTGATGTCTTTTGTTTTTATATCACAATCATTTTTGAATATATCCCTTCTCCCACTGGGTCTTGATTTTTTAAAAAAAATAATAGCTTTTCATTGTCAAAGTATATGCAAAGATAGTTTTCAACATTCATCTTTGTAAAACCTTGTTCTAATTTTTTTCTCTCTCCCTTCCCCCACCCCCTTCCCTATACAGTAAATAA
Source organism: Myrmecobius fasciatus (assembly GCA_023553655.1). Taxonomy (NCBI): domain Eukaryota; kingdom Metazoa; phylum Chordata; class Mammalia; order Dasyuromorphia; family Myrmecobiidae; genus Myrmecobius; species Myrmecobius fasciatus. The sequence continues at coordinate 27,034 of JAJPUD010013940.1, read as the reverse complement.
TCCAGTATATATTAAACATGTGCCATTCTTCTATACATATTTCCACAATTATTATGCTACACAAGAAAAATCAGATCAAAAAAGGAAAAAAAATGAGAAAGAAAACAACAAGCAAGCAAACAACAACAACAAAAAATGGACCTTGTAACAAAAGTGTGTGTGGGGACAATATCTATAGGCAACCTCTGATAAGTCATGGCACATTCCATGCCCATAATATTATTCATAATCTTTATAGTGAACTGGACTATGAAACCTCAAAAATCACTTTCAAATTTTCAAAAGATTTTTAAAATTATTCTTAATTAACTAGCACCTTTAATAGTAGATATCTTAGAATTCAGAATTAAAGCCTTATTTCCTTTAAGTCCCCATGGTTCTTGTTCAGTTCAGCTTCTTCTGGACATTTTTTAATATGCATGTATGTTTTATAGTAATTGGGTTCACTTTTATAATGCTCAAAGTAATTTTGTACTATTTTTGTAGGAGCTATATAGTTTAATCTTTTCAAATGATTATGATGAGTTTTAATTGCTATATCATTGCTTTTATATTTGATTATAAACCCCATCTCTTCAATAGTATAGATGGTATCATGTTGTAGATGATTCGGGGTGTATCTCTTAGCCTTGGCACATCATTAGCTTTCTAAGACTGTAAGTTAAAGGATAGGTGCTGAAGCATTGGTGAAGAGATTTCCATCCCCAGAATTCCTTACAATGATGAAATCACAGGTAAAAATGAATGTAAGAATTTGCCATTCTAGAACCAATCTGTCTCCTCTGCTGACCTTCATCAGTTGCTTCTCTATCTCTATCCACCCCCTGCTACCAACTACTTACTTACGAATGTGTACCATGTAATTTAGCCAGGCGAGATTGATTTCTTTTCCTTAAAAATGAGCGGCCTTTGCCACAGACCTTCATCCTCCCAGGATTAATCTCATCTACCTTTGAGACCCAGCTTTGATATTCTCCATGAATCCTTTCCTGTTCCTCCTACATAGGAGAGATGTATTCTTGCTTCAGAACTCTTGTACCACAGTTGGGACACTTATCCCATACTGTTTTGTATTAGAGTTAATTGGCCACATATCTTAAATTCCCCATAGGATTATAGATTCCTTAAAAGCAGGCCCTGTCATATTGTTTATATTTCAACCCCAAAATATCTTATTTTTAGCACCAAATAGACTATTTTGCATAAAAAAGACATTCATATTTTTTATTGAATTAATAGATTTATTTGATGTTAGAAATTCTTAGTTAGGAATGTAATCCCTAATTAGAACATTTTTTCCCTGAGATAAAATATGCTCTATTGTGTATACTTTGCAACATAGTTTATGGGAGTTAGATCTATATCTATCTACAGTATACATATATATGTGTCTCTCTAACATATGTATATCTATAGACACATGTATACATGTGCATGTATGTATATGTAGAGAAATGAATATCTAGCTATAGTATATTGTACATATGTATAGTACATATAAACATACATTTATATATGTATATGTAGAGATAGAGAAACATACATAGGTCTATAAATATATGTCTTTAGGGATTTTAAATAGATCTATCTATAGATCTTTCTGAACATATATAGTTATATATATTGTTATAGAAATGTGTATGTACATGTGTGTGTTTATATAGACACACATATGCATATATCTCAAGTGGTGATTTTTAATATGTGTTTTTTTTAATTCATTTTTGGCCCATATAATCCAAATTTTTCCAGCTGTTCCTATGGAAGACTGCTGACATTTTAAATTTGATATATTGAAAAATCAACTGTGGAATTAAGCTATGATTGGTCTGGACTTAACACCAGGCATAGATGAAGATCAAAATTAGATATGGCCAACATTAAAACTGACAGATAGCATAAGAAGTAGGTGAAATAATGCAGGACAAGGCCTAGCTGACATCAGCTGTAGTTGGAGTCAGAAGGGAAATATTTCAATGCATCTTGAGAATTTGGGGTTGAGTGATTTAAGGAAGCTTAGAGACTCATCACAGAGTATGGCTTAAGGAGGAAGATGGAGAGATCATTTAGGTTCTCTTGATTGTGGACAATATTTTCTGAATTGTATCAAATCCCAAGACACTACAGGACTTCCTGGGGGAAAGCTATAGTCAGTCAAAGGAGTCTGGCCTGTACACACACACACACACACACACACACACACACACACCCCTAAATGGATGATTCATGTCTATTGCCCTTATTTCACTATGCATCTAAATGGATATTCTCCAGACCTTATTCCTTTATATATACCTGGGGCAGACAGTATAAATGGATACTGAGCTGGACTCATAGTTGTAAAGGAAGAAGAGAACGAGCTGAACTTCTTTAAGAAATATTGTAATATTTGCTGATTCTAATTTTTAACATTATAAAATCAGTTTCCATCTTTTTAATACAACCATTTTGCTAATTGCGTTAAATGCAAGTGAGACCCTGTGCAATTTAACTCTCTGCTTCCAAACAGTTTAAGAGTGAGTTTCTCACATAGGAAAATGCAAAGGCACATGTATAGTGGCTGGGAGCAGGCTATAATATACAACCAACTAAATACTACAAAGATGGTGAGCAACAGAGAACGTCAAAGAATTGTGTGATAAAATGAGAAGATGGACTGATAAAAAGGCAAAATCAAGATATAGCAAGGAGATAGAGTGTTTTAGTGCTGCCCTCCTGATTTCAGAAGACAATGAAAAAATTCTGGAGTAATTTATGTGGACATTTTCTGGTAAACTTTTAAGAAGACTTAGATAAGTATCACACAATATGGACAATCCAAATATAAATGGATTATTATATACATCATTGGGGTAAACCCATATCAAAAAGATCAACAAAAGTATTTGAACATTTTAATTTTCAAACTGCAGAACTCTCTGTGAAGGATATATGTGCTACAAATTCCTACTTTATAGATTAGAAAAATGAGGCTCTTAGAAGTTATCTATAACCAGAAAAAAGATCTTAGATATCTTAATCAGGGATTCCTATGATTTTGAAGTCTGTCATTCTTTCTATTAGATCACACTACCTTTTAATATTTTTACTAGAGTTCCAGATGCAAACTGATTTAAAAAGTCATCTTTCTTGTAAGCATTATTAATCAAGTTTTTCCATAAAATGAATTATATGACATTTCATATTCTGAAGAATACTTGGATCCATTGATAAAATGAGTGACAGTATTGATATGCAGGAAAGTAATATGACCTAGATATTTGGTTTCTTAGACTATTACCTAATAATTTGTCTGTCATTAAACAAGCCATTGCCTTTACCTTAGAGTGGACCTGTGGTTTGGAAGAAAACTTATGACAAAGGTAATATCTTCCTCTCCCCCCCAAAAAAAAACATCAGTAACACAGAAACTAAAGCACTCAGGTACACTGACCTAGTCAGGGGAAAAAGCAAGCACATCAAAAATATGCTTTTTTTATCCTTGCATTAGTTTGTACTTTATATACATAGGAAAATGGGGAATATCTCTAAAAGCTCTACAATAATGAAATTTTATAGTCACCAAAACATATTTTTATAGCTTTTGTAGCATTAACACATATCATAATAACTAGCATATCCTGAATCTTTTTAAACCTGGGAATACTTGTTCACCAGTACTTGACATGACAGAATTTATTGTCTATGATCCTGGGGCAGATTACTTCATTACTTGGGTCTCAGTTTTTTCTCTGTAAAATTAATGAATTGGGCTATCTCATCCCTAAAGGTACTTCTAACCCTATGTGCATCCTTTGAATCCTACAAGTTAACAAGCAGGGGTTTTGTTAATATTATAAAACTCAACATGGGCTTACTTTGCATTCATAAATAAGTCATCTGGAAGTTCCATAGAGTTTTCTTTAATTCTATAATAATTTATTGCATATATATGTGCATGTATATATGTGTAAATGTGTGTATGTACTTAATACTAATTTTAAAATACCAAATTTGCCCACAATGAGATTCACTAAACTATGTCAATTGGATTAATTCTATTAAAAATTTTTACCTTTTTTATTTAGCATTTGATTTACTAAACACTGAGTCTCAGATCTTTTCATTAAGAGTTGTTATTATAGAATCTATTCTAGATATCCTGATTTAACCATGTGCTAGTGGTATAGTAGTCTTCAATATCATTCATGTTTTCCTATCCTTGACCTTTATATTGACCTTTTTCTACCTATAAATCTCCTTTTGTCTCCTAAAGTCAATAAAATGCATTCTTCTAATCGTCATCATGCACTATAAGAATATTTTGATTTCTCTTGTATCATAGTCATATGATACAAGAGAAGTGTACAACTTAGTTGGACAGTATACAACTTAGCCTGACAATGTTTTACAATGAAGACTACTCTTTGCTTAATGAATTCTATTAGTTGGTGCACTATCATCAGGGCACTTGGTCCAATAGAGGAATGCTCTTAAGGCTACTAAAGTGAGTAGGACTTGATTTTTCCTCTGATTCCTAAAATTCAGATAATTAATCTTACAATAATTAATACAGAACTGTTCAGTCGTCTATAGTTCTATAGCAGTGTCTACCAAGCTCGAAATAACTCCTTCCTACTATTCCCCATTTCCCTCCCAACCTACAGAGTTCCTTGGCCCCTCTACCAGAGTAGAAGTTCTTCTCTTGACTACCATCTCTGTTGGCCTTCTTCTTTGCTGCTTTTTTTCTAGTTCTATATCCTCTTCTCTGAGTCTTCTCAGTTTTCATGCCATACAATTATGTTTAAGGAATTGCCTTCTTTTTCCAGGCTGTTGCCTCTCTCATGCACACCTCTCATTTCTTTTCTCATTTTTTTTCTACCTCTCTCATTTACCTTTTAAAGTCTTTTATGGGCACTTCCAAGAAGTCTCTTTGGGCTTGAGACCAATTTATCTCACTCTTTGAGATTTCCTCTATGCTCATTCTGTCCTCCTCTGAGTTGGTGTTTTGGCCTGCCCTGTTACCATACTGCCTTTCTATGGTCAAGGCTCTTTTTTGTTTCTTGCTAATTTTCTTCCCTTTTCTCTTGGTATTTCCCCTTTTTTTAACTTTTAAGGTGGAGCTCTGCTTCTGGGGTAAAAGGATCATTGTCCCAAGCTTCCTGTGTAGAGGTCCCTTTTGTTTGCAGGGGTAGCTTTATTTGTTCTTTCTAGGAAACAGACTAGTTTCTCAGAGTTTACACTCTGAGCTGGGACAGAAGGCTGCCCCACTGATTTGCTCCTCTACTGAGCCGGAACTGAGGATCTCAGTTGCTGATTTGCTATCATTAAGACATTTTCACTGACTTTTTCAGACTCCATCTAATCTGGGCTGAACATCCCTTTCACCCCAGTGAGACTGACCTTTCTTAAAGTGTTTCCAATCTACCTTGAACTGGAGAGTGGGCTCATTCTGTCATACTCTGTTTAGAGACTTGGTTTCATGTGGTTTTCAAGGAAACTAGGAAGAACTTGAGCAGCTTCCTGGTTTCACTCCACCATTTTGGCTTCTACTACAATTGTGTCTATTAACCACAACAAGACTTCGGGAATGTTTTTTTTTTTTGTTTCTGTTTTTGTTATCCTGAAGGAGGGAAATTTCAGTGCCCTGAATTTATTATCTTTTGGTTTCAGGCTCTTGTTGGACATTTTAGGATATTTCTTGCTTTTCAGATAATGACTCTGATACCATAAGTATTGTTATTTCAGGTTTTTGCCAGGTTCAGTGCCATCCTGGATGTTAGAGGTATCTACAAAATAGACTTCATGAGATGATGGTTCTATTATAAAAGTACCTTCTTAGTTATGTTTCTTATGAAAATAATAGAGCTGATTTGAGGCAGGTGATTTTGAAATATATTGATTAATTGATATAAGTAAACAGTGCTTATACTTATGAAGATAAGTGTTTCATTCTAGATATCAAAAATCAGATGAGTGAAAATCAAGCCAATTATTTGTCATTTTATGGAGCAGGGTGGAGGATGGAAGTTATTTGCTAGAGTAAGTGAATTATTTAAAATAATTTAGTTATAAAGATTCTTTGCAGTTTTCAAAGCCTACTGTTCAGAGACAAGTATTTCTTGACTTAATTATATGTGAACCATGCTAGTAAATGTGATTGCCTGTTTTTAGAAATAGCCATTCCCTAGTTACTGGACTAAACTATTTAGATTTTCTTTGTGAGAAATAGAAATCTAACATACAGTAAATGATTTTGGCTGATATTATAAAGTTATGAAAATTTCTGGAATGCTGTTTACCTGACACATATTCATTTCATCATTTTGTAATTAGTATTGTAGCATTTCAGAGAGCATACCCATAGACCTTAGTGAAAAAAAAAGCATGGTATGATACTTTGTAGCGGTAGCATACAATTTATTTGCCAGTGATTCTTTCTACATTCTGTAAAAGCAATTTCCATTCTTTTATGTGGTTAATGTTGTGCAGAGACCCAAAAGCAAAAAGATTCTGAAATGAGGAGTCTCTAGTGATCAGAGGACACAGTCTATAAGTGAGCGTTCCTTGGCTCCCTCAGAGATTCTTATAGACTCTCCATTTTCTTGTGGTGAAGGTTCTTGGGTTATTTTTTCAATCCTCATATTCCTTCTATCTTATTTGAAAGAGTATTAGGATATATTCTCTGTATCTGTGCTCAAGAATTATTGCTACCTGGAATGTGTTTAATATCTAAGAAGCCGCTTAAATTGAAAAGACAAAGAATTCAATAATTATGACAAAAATAGCCCATTTCTATGATGCTTTAAAATTTTTCAAAATGTTGCTATACTTATGTATGGCTGTTCTGTGACTTCAAAATAGGCAGTGAAAGGAAGATATGAATATGACATTTTTATTTATCTTCTATCCCCAATTATTTTATCAGTATCTATAAAAGTAAAGCCATATACTTGAATTTGGATGTCTACACTGAATTTTTGCTGATTGTACTGTGTGGATCTAATCATGATGTAATTAAAGATCTAAAAAGAAATTTCAATATAGTACCTGAAACTTTTTCTTTTATACATTGCATTATTTTATGTTACTTTTTTTCTTCTCAATAATACAGAAACTTAAGATAATTTTCAGTTCTATAATTTGTGTGTTTTGAATAGTGTCTGCAGATCAACCTCTTGTCTGCAGATCAACCTCCACTTAAGTCCTATTGAAATTCTTTGTCATGTAATGATGGTGACCATTGGTTTTTAAAGGCTATGCCAATTGTGTGTCTATTCTAGCAGAACAAATGCCAAGCTAGAAAGGCTTTAAATAAAGTATGATCTTGGTGTTTCAAAGGACCAGTTAGAAGTTAATTATCAAAATATTGGCTATGAGAATCTGGGGGGGGGGGGAATTACAAATTGGCCTTTATTCTAACTGACCTCTTCTACTCCATTATGAGACAGAAAGAGAGAGAGAGGGAGGGGTAGTGGGGTTCATAAGAATCTCATAGTTGTTTGATCATTAATAAATATTCATTTAAAAATAAATCTTCTAAAAGTGATATCCAAGTACAGCGAATCACTATGTTGCTTGAGGAAATTGACCAAATGAATATTTTCAGCATTTTTTGTTTGTCCTTTATATTCAAAGAAGATAAATGACATCATGTGTTGGGGTCAAGTTATGGTATGTTTGACTATGGCTGATTAATCCAATACAGGATTAGGAGGCTTTATTTTAAGTAAAGCTTAGGTTGGAGATGTCTCCAGATTCATGTATCTCACATTTCATTTGTGCTACTGAGATTCTGCTTTTTTTCATAGAGCTTAGAACCTTCTTTGATTAGTGCATGTCATGCTGGATACTCTTATGTAAGTATCTTCCATGTCTCAATAGATAATACTAAAGTTCTTCAGCGAGACCTTGATAGTGTCCTTACACTGCTCCTTCTGACACCCTTATGGAGTCTTGCCTTGTGCTACTTCTCTGTAAAATTGTCTTTTAGGTAAATGTGCATTTGGCATGGAGACCATATAGCCAAGCCCATCATAATTTTCCTAAGACAATTCAAAATAAAGCAGTTCAATTTTCTGGTATGGAGCTGGTAAACTGCCCAGATTTCACAAGCATACAACTGTAATGGCTCTGTAAACTTTCAGTTTGGTATGTCCACCCAATACTTCTCTTTCCCACACTTTTTTTTGGATTCCCACAAATGCTAATCTAGCTCTGGCAATGTTACATAAACCTTATCATCTAGGTGGATATCACTGGAAAGCATATTGCTAAGGTCAATGAATTTATGGACAGCATTCAACATTTCTCCATTTTCTATAACCAATTATTCCACAAATGGGTGGTGCAGTGCTGGCTATAGGAGAACTTGTCTTCTCAGTGTTGATTATCAGGCCAAAATCAACATAAATTTCAAAGAATTGGTCCCTATTCTGTTATATCTTTGCTTCAGAGGAGTGCCCAATCACCCACAAACAAAAAGTCACACAGCAACTTTTCTTCTACTTTAGTCTTGGCCTGTAGCCTTTTGTGTATAGTAGCTGACCTTGAAGCCATTTCTGTCTTTGTTGTTGGGATCTTATATTGCCAAAAACATCATGCTATAAAACATGAGAGCAAGCACACAATTTTGTTTCACTTTATTGGCCACTGAGAAAGCATGTGAGCATAATCTTTTATCCAGAACCCATCATTAATCCATCATTAAATTGGAGTACAATACTGATAAACTATAGACAACCAAATTTTGCCATGATCTTTTATAAGTTCTCTTGTAAAAAGGCATATTAATGAATGATGTATACAGAACTCTCTTTTGTTCCTAGCCTTTCTCCTAGAGTTGTTGGGCAGCAAACACCATGTTGACAGAAAAAGAAAAAGAAAAAAAGAAAGAAAATTTGTTCCAATTGGACTCTTTTTCTCATTCTACATTTTGGAGCAGTACTTTTCCCTTTAAAAATGTAAAATTCTAACTTTTTGGGTGTTAATTAATTTCTGTGTAACTTTTGCCAAATCAATTATTATTATTGAACTTTATTTTTATCATCTTTAAAATTAGGAGGAGGGAAATGCTTCTATAGACCTTAAAGCACAATATCACAATGAGTTGCTATTATTTTAGAAATGAAATAGGTTATGTCTGAACTGACAGGGAGGTACTGGTTATCTACATGGAAGTCATTTCAAAATCTTCTTTCTTTGCGTTTTCAATCTTAGAATCAATGACAAAATCAACACCCAGCTAAAATAAGAAATAGTGATTAAAAAGAAAACATCGTTGGCAATCACATCTCCAACTTAACCTATTTAAATAAAATTACACCTAAAATGAAATGCATAAAATAAAATATGTTGATTCCAATTATACTATTTTTTAAAACTTGTAGTTCAACTTCTGTGAAGCAATCACTACAATAAGAAGACCAAAAAAAAGACAGACCAGAAAAATTTTATCTAGCAAAAACTAGTTCTTTTTCCATAATGGAGATGTGACAGTTATAAACAAAAATTATGAATAATTAAACATAATCACATAAAATTCCAGAGGAGGATAATGAAAGACTATAAATCTTAATTTCTTTAAAAACATCAGAGTGGTAGAAGGGGATAAAAATGAGGTCATAAGACCTATCTTTATTAACCCTAAACCATTTAATATGTGGAATAGTAAATAGCACAAATTGATTAAAAATGAAAAATCTCTGACAGTGTTTTTACAGTGGTAGTGTTCTGTTTTCATTATATAAAAGACAGGAACCACTACATTTGGACTCTAATTTCAGTCCCTGCATGAAGAAGTAAAAATGACTCATAAATTGAAGCCAGAAGAGCAGCTGAATCAGACCAAATACATCCAGAATAAATATATTGTGGAAGTAACACTTGTGAAAACATATTGTAAGAATAAATTTCAAGTTCTCTAACAAGGTACAGAATAATAATGAAAAAATCATGAACAACTACCAAAGAGTTTATCCATAACTACAATGTGCCCTTTTAAAATTGTTTCAGAATGACCTACAAATGTTTCATGAGTATTCTTAATGATAGACTGGGAAGAGTAGAATGTGAGAGTCCTGTCAAATGCTGTTCTTCATACCACATTATGGGCCTCATTTTTATGTCACACAATTAACTGAAAGGCTTACAGTACAAAAGATATACTTTCTTTGTAAGTGGATAATAAAATCATTTACATGTATGTGTTAAAATCATAATTTTATTTGATATATGTAAGTATTAATAACAGGAACTACATCATGCAAGCTATGTTCAGAGTACAAATAGAGAATTTCAACTGCTACAGATTGTTCCTCTAAATGATTTTGTTAGCAGATCTTGTTTATCGGATTCCAATAAATCCTAGAATATCTTCTCAATGAGATCTAAGATCACTCAAAGTATGAACCTAAAAATGCACACATTATCCAGAGTACAGCCCATTTAGTTAGAGCATCTATCTTGGATAGTCTTTGAATTAAGTCAGTGAGTCAAGTCCAGAACTGAATGGAAGGAAAATAGTAGACTAGATTGCTTTTTTGTTATAGTGAATTCTTTCAACAATCTTAAGTTGCTGCCTTTTAAGCTTTAAGCACTTCTATTTTTAGTATTGCTAAAGAGCCATAGCACATTTATAACCATATCAAAAAGAATGAAATAAAGTACATGATCCAGGAGATGTATAATTAGAGAAAAAGAGAATTGATCACATAGTAGGATACTTGAATAGTAGATTTTTTAAAAAAAAGATGTACTTATAAATATTAGAATATTAAAGTACCTGAAAAAAATGTTGAGCATACTGGAACACTTGGTATATCTTTTATGGAGGAATCTAAGGAACACAAAAATCTCATAAGATTAGAATGCCTGGTTGGCTCATGGTATACATTTGTAGAGGGAAGCTGGTGTAAGTGACAAATTCATTGAAGCATTAATTTATTATAACTTAATTATTCCCCTCCTAAATCCATAATTGCTGGGACTAATTATTTGGTGTCAAACTAAATACAACAGAAAAAATAAATAAGCTACTCTAAGTTCCCTTGACTCTGCTGTATCATCTAATAGTGATAACCATAGATGATATTAGTGTTTGGTCCTTTTTAACATACTCATACTGGTGTCTTCTCTTTCGCCAGAACTAATAAATGGGCTCAGATGCTGATGGTTTGTCTAAACTTTGTCTGTTAAATTTTCATCGGATATCCAAATTTCTGCAGGGGTGGTAGAAAATAACAATACAATAGCAGTTTATAAAATAATAGAAGCCAACATGACAGAATAGAGACAAAAGCTTATATGAGTTCTCCCAATATTCCCTTCAAAAATTTTATAATAGCTCCTCAAATCAAATTTTGAAGTGGCAGATGCAAAAAAAAATAACACTTAGAGCTCAAGACATTGGTGGAGGTTAGAAAGAAAAATCTGTGAAGTAGTGAAGGAAGCTGAACCATAGCCTATGTGGATGAAATACAAGTAGTGCGGTTAGTTGATGGTGACAGAAACAGCAGCAACATTGGGAGCTCTCAAGCCAGAAATGGTAAGGGGATTTGAGGACTGGTTAAAAGAGAGAAGGGGGAAAGAATAGAGGGAAGGAGAAGAAGAGGGAGGGAAGGAGGGAGGGAGAGAAACACCTCACAGAGATGCAGAGAGAGAGGCAGAGAATCAGAGACAGAGAGAAGAGAGACAGAAATGAGAGAGACAGAGAGAGAGAGAGGGAGGGAGAGAGAGAAAGAGAGAGACAGAGACAGAGACAGAGAGAGAGAGAGACACACACACACCCCACAGAGATGCAGAGAGAGAGGCAGATAAACAGAAACAGAGAGAAGAGAGACAAATAAAAGAGAGAGACAGAGAGAGAAAGACAGAGAGAGACAGACACACACACACACACACACACACACACACACACAAATAGTTAGTTTAAAGGGACTCCTATGCTAGCACTGTATACAGGCCCAGACACTCTTTGGCAACTCCTCTACCTATCATCACTTCTCAATTATAGTTCAAGGATAAAGGGCAGCACTTTTGGTCAAGAGGAAAGAGAAACCCTGAGAGACAATTGTTTGGTAGCTCCATAGTCTATAGCAAATTTTGGGTCATAGTACTAGGGTAGAGAGGAGCATTTTGGGTCAAGACGGAGTGGAAATCCTGAGGGACATTTACTTTTAGCCCCAAGTAAGTCCATGAAGAACAGTATTAATTGTAGTCTCAAGGGATTAGGGACCCTTTCTGAGTAAGGACCAAAATATAGACTAAGAGAACAGTGACCATCTCTTCCCAGATCACACCTTCTTGAAAGTACTGAAAATTTTCAACCCCCCCTTCCCTGGGAACTAAATCTGAAAATAGTTGTGTGAAAAAACCTGAAGTTTGAGATGGTTTGCTTCCAACCCCATCTTTGAAACAGTAGCCAACATAGCAAAGTTCCAAGTTAAGAAATAGGATGAGAAAAAAGTTCATAAACAACAGCAAAGAACCTGATTGTAAAAGTTTTTTATGATAACAGGGAAGATCAAGAGATGAGCTTAGAAGACAATGAATTGAAAATAATCACAAGCAAACCCTCAAAGAATAATCTGAATTAGGCACAAGCCTAAAAGGATTCCTGACAGAACTTAAGAAAAGATTTTTGTTTATTTGATATTTTCCCCTGTTATATATACATATATATATATGTATTTACATTTGTTATTTTAAAAATGAGTTCAGATTTTCGCCCTTATTTCTAGCCCCAGCTCTTGTTAAGAAACCACATGTGAAGTTATGGAAAACATTTTGCTGTCTAATTCTTCTTACAGCACTCAACTTCTCTAAGAATTTGAATGTTATATCACTTGGTGCATACCACTTGATAATTACTTCATTATCTATCATTCCCTTTAGCAAGATATAATTTTCTTCCTTATCTCTCTCTCTCTCTCTCTCTCTCTCTCTCTCTCTCTCTCTCTCTCT
>JAJPUD010013939.1:23590-42354 GCA_023553655.1 Myrmecobius fasciatus | reverse complement strand
TGTTTGTCTCTGTCTTTGTCTCTGTCTCTTTCTTTCTCTCACACACACATACACATATATACACATTGCCCTTGTCCATTCTATTTACTGACTTCTACATTTCTCTTATTTGAGATGCTCAAGAAGCAATAACTTCTTCAGTTCTGATTTTCTTTAAAAAATATTTCAGACTCTTCTTTAATATTGAGATTCCATCTTTTTTCCTCCCACATATAGGTAAGCTCATTTTTTTCAGGGTAACTCAGTGTGGACGGCATACTGAGCTACATTACTCTTCAGACCATATTATTCCATTCCCTCCTGTGTTTTTTAGGGAATGCAGAATATTCTCATAATAATCAAATGTTCTTTCTTTTGTATTTAATATTCTGGAGAGTTCTCTTCTCTTACTTTCTTCATTGTGGCTGTCCTGTCATATTGTTCTTGGTGACCTATGAGTTTTAGTCTGTATTTAGGTAAAAGTACTTCAAAATCAGTATGTTTTGCTTCTATAGGTGAGAATAATTTATTTTAATGAGATTTTTTTGGATTATCTTTTTTTAAAATTATCCTTTACTTCACTTTTTTCTATTCCCAATCTATTGTTCTCTATTTTGTTTCTTTGATCATTTTAGATTTCAGGTTCCTTTTTTTTTTTAATTCAGCTATTATTTTGCCCGTTTTCTTTTCTTTTTTTTAAATTTTATTTTATTTGCAAAACATATGTATGGGTAATTCTTCAAAATTAACCCTTACATAGATTTCTGTTACAAATTTTCCCCCCAACTCCCCACCCCTCCCCTAGATGGCAGGATATCTTCTACATGTTAATTATGTTAAAATAGTTGAAAAATCGAATATATGTATATATATTTCCAAATTTATCATTGTTGTGCAAGAAAAATTGTATCTACACGAAAGACATATCAGATAAAGGAAAAGCAATGTAAACAAACATCAATCAAATGAGTATGAGATTGTTATGTTGTGGTCCACATTTCACATCCCTCTCTCTGCGTGTATATGGCTTCCTTCAGTGAACAATTGGAAGTGGTTTGAAACATTTCTTTGTTGCAGAGAGCCATGTCCATCAGAATTGATCATCATATAGTATTGTTGTTGCCGTGTATAATGATCTCCTGGTTCTGCTCACTTCACTCAGCATCAGTTCATGCAAGTCTCTCCAGGAATCTCTGAAATCTTCCTGCTGGTCTTTTCTTACAGAACAATAATATTCCATAATATTCATATAACATAATTTATTCAGCCATTCTCCAATTGAAGGACATCTATTTAGTTTCCAGTGTCTAGCCACTACAAAAAGGGCTGCCACAATTTTTGCACATGTGGGTCCCTTTCCTTCCTTTATGATTTCTTTGGGATATAAGTCCAATAGAAATGCTGCTGTGTCAAAGGGTATGCACAGTTTGACAACTTTTTGAGCATAGCTCCAAATTGCTCTCCAGAATGGCTGGATCTGTTCACAGCTCCACCAACAATGTATCAGTGTCCCAGCCTTCCCACATCCCCTCCAACATTCATCGTTATGTTTTCCTGTCATTTTAGCCAATCTGACAGGTGTGACAGGTGGTACCTCAGGGTTGTCTTGATTTGCATTTCTCTCATCAATAGTGATTTGGAGCACCTTTTCATATGACTACAAATATTTTTAATTTCATCCTCTGAAAATTGTCTGTTCACATCTTTTGGCCATTTATCAATTGGACAATGGCTTGAATTCTTATAAATATGGGACAATTATATATTTTAGAGATGAGACCTTTATCAGAACCCTTAAATGTAAAGATGATTTCCCAATTTATTGCTTCCCTCCTAATCTTGACTGCATTGGTTTTGTTTGTACAAAAACTTTTTAACTTAATATAGTCAAAGTTATCTATCTGGTTTTCAGGTGAGAGTTCCAGTTCTTCTTTGGACATAAATTTATTCCATCTCCATAGGTCTGAGAGGTAAACTATATTACGTTCCTCTAATTTACTTATAGTATCACTGTTTATATCCAGATCATGAACCCATTTAGATCTTATCTTGGTATGTGGTGTTAGATGTGGGTCAAGCCCTAATTGCCTGTGTTTTCCATAAAATCTGTTCTCATTATTCTCACTTCTCTTTTGAAGTACTTGATAAAATATATTTCAAGGACAAAGTGTTTTGTTTCTATGTTTTCCTCAAGTTCAACAGATTTTTTATCTCATCTAGTATTGAGTAATTTTCTTTGTTTTGGATATTTATCTGTAGATTCCTGGCTTCATCTATAGACATGAGTCCTATAGTAATTTTTTATCATAAATATAATTTTGTATTTAGTAGCAATTTTTTTAAATTAGTTTTTTATTTACAGAAAGCATGAGTGATTTTTCTACATTGATCTTTGCAAAAAACAATTTTTTGTTCCAAATTTTTCCCCTCCTTCTCCCACACCCCCCCAAGATGACAGGTAACAATACATGCTAAATATGTTAAATTATATGACAAATCCAATATATGTATACATATCTATGCAGTTATTTTACTGCCCAAGAAAATCAGATCTAGAAAGAGAAAAGAAAAACCTAAGAAGGAAAACAAAAGGTAAGCAAATATTCATAGAAAGTGTTAAAATGCTGTGGTCCACACTCAGTTCCCACAGGCCTCTCTCTGGATGTATATGATTATCTTCATCTTGCTTGGATTATACAATCATTATTGTTTATGATGACATCACTATTTAACATTAAAACTTTGGGAAAAAAATTTTCTTTATAAGAAATGAACAAAAAACCAAATGAATGAATGTATGCATATATGTGTGATAAACATATACATGTTTATATAAAGATACAGTTGCATCCTAGAAAATTTCTAAAATAAGTCCATTAGTTGTCTAAAATGTGTGGTCACATCTGTCTGGTACCTATGGTTATAACTACATTCAAAGATACCCAAAAAAGTTATATCAGTTTTCCACTCTGCAAGGATAACCTGCTGTAACACTGAAAGATGATGTGAAAAAGACTCAGAACTCAAATATCATGCTCTCTTAATCCAGGGTTTTATGGTTTATATTCTCTTAATGATTCTGACCTCCACAGTGCATTGGGATATTTGGTTTTCAAAAGCAGCCACGGTTCATTTGGTCTTTATGCTAGTATTTAACTAAATCTATTACCATTATTATTATTAACAATAATAAATCAAAAAAAACCTTTATTTAGACTTTGCTTTCTCCTATTCTCCAGGGATTTGGGATATCACCAAACTTTATACATCCCTAATATGTTCAGTTACAGTAATATTAAAGCAGTCTGGTTCCAAAATTATCCAGAAAATAACTGCTGCAATTTATCTTGCCAATATTATCTCCAGTAGATAATGCAAAGGACCTTTATGACTAATCCCTGCTGGGTAAGGATATGCATGAGTTTGAACATTAAAGAAGTCAAGCCAAGGTCAAGTCCATCTTTCTTTTGCTCATATAAGAAAAAAAAATGGTGATTTTATTCACAAGTTTCCCATCTCAAATGGCCAAGAAGACAAAGCTAAAGTGTCCATAATTAAGATATTAAGTTTATTTTGCTACAGAAAAAGGGAAAGTGCAGAGGTCAGGATAAATATTATCACCATTTTTACTTGGTTGAATGACATACAGAGGGTGAAATTTTGTTCTTCCCATTGAGAGCAGCATCTGTTGCCTTAGTTCTAATAGAGAACAATCAATTAATGAAATAGGATTCAAGTTTTCACATTTTTTATGAGTTTTTGCTTTCCTACTCAAAGGGAAGATGGAAATAAAACTTTTTATTTCTCCTAATAGAATACATACCTCTGAAAAAGAGAGACTATTTCCTTTTTGACTTTGTATTTCCATCCTCTAATGTAGTGTCATATATACTGCTAACAATTAAAGTTAGTTAAACTTAGGTATTTGGCTGAGATACTTAGAATAAAGTTAAGCAGTAACTCAGGAGACAAAAATTAAAATAAGAGAGGAAAGAATAGCAGTTTTCATGCTAGAGGAGGTAGGTTAATAAGTGACTTCTGGAATTTATTGTTTGGGAAAGTTAATTAACCTCTCTAGGTTCTAGTTCTTTATATTTAAAATGAGGATTTTGAAATAAAAACCCTCTGAGGTCCACTACAGTTCTAAATGTATAATTTCTTCATTCTGTGATAATCTGTTTCCATGAGTGTGTGGCACACAGTAGGAACTTAAATCTTTATCTACTGATTCACATAAAAATTACAATTGAAGGACATAAGAAATAAAAAAGAACTGATTCCATAGAAAATTTTGTTTTGTATATGTTGTTGCTTTTGGAGGAAATTGTGTTTAAAATTTAATTATAAGTGAGATTAATTTGTTCCCTTTTGATAATGAATGACAAATTGGTACAAACAAAATAGGCATTGGTGAGATATAATATCTCATCATTCTAATATTCAACACAAGTTAGAGAAATATTTCTCAAAAAACAGAGAAAAAGCATCTGGTTGTACAGAAGAAGTGGCTTTCTTTTAAAAAAATAAAATGTTCATTCAAAACTTAATTGTTCCTTGAAAAGGCAAGCATCTCTAATTACCTTAAGGTCTGTTATGGACCTTGATATTTAAGAGATTGTTGGTGTTGTTGTTGCTGTTGTTTTCCATCCTACAGAGAATGCTGAGTATCAGACTTTAAACTGATAATAAAAATATGAATTAACTAGTTTCATATTTCCTTTAATATATACCTCACAGTTTCGGGCATTAGGGTTGCTCTCTTCCTGTTATTGTTTTCCCCTTTGAAATCAGATCTTCACAAAGCAGTGTTTTTCATCATTTTACATCTTCAATACTTTCCTTCAATGTTATATTAAAGCGAACATCAGTAAGTGGAAGATTATTCAGAAGAAGGCAACCAGAGTGATGAAGAATCCTGTCTTCATATGAGAAGCCATATATTCATATTCATATGAGAATCAAAAAATGAAAATCATTTCTTTGTAGAAAAGAAGACCAGGGGAAACATATCTGTCTTCCAATATGGGAAGAATTGTCCTGTGAAGAAGAGCTTAACCTTGTTTGCTTTGGACCTCAGAGAGCAAGCCCTAAAGAATTGCTAGAAGTTGAAAAGATTCCAATTTAAGCCTGATGTCAGAAAAACCAACTAAAAAACAAAACTTCCTTAACTATTAGAACTGTCCAAAATGGAATGAGCAGCCTCAAAACATAGGCATTTTTCTCAGTTTTTCTTTCTTCATGGTCTTCAGAGCCTGGATGTTTACTTACTTGTCACATGCATTAAAAATAGGATTTTGTTTATGAGAAAAATGTGGTTTTTTACTAACTGGATATAAGATAATTTTTACAATCTTTATTGATGTGTTTTTATATTATGATCATTTTCACAATACCTTCACTCCATGAAACCTCTCTTGTAACTAAATAAAATAGGTTAAGCAAAACTAATCATCCAGTGACCTCAAAAAAAAGGACATGCAACATAGCACATCTGTGGCATATCCCCTGACTGATCTATTTTGTTAAACTGTTTTTTTTCTTTTAATTAATGGAAATATATTTTTTTTTCTTTCATGTCCAACACTATTAAAGAAAAAAGAGAAGAAAAGCAAGCTATTGTTTAAAAATGTGTAGTCAAGCAAAATAAACTTCTTCCTTGTTTGTATTAAAATATGCATGTATATATGTATTTATAAATATATAGATGAGTATATATAGAGAGAAAGAGAAAGAGAGAGAGGGAGATTGTAGATGGGTAGATGTATAATGTGCATCTATTTGTACGTATTCTCATTATGCACTCTAAATTCACCACCTCTATAGTTTTGTCAAGCAGTTGATAGGATGTAGTACTCTGCAATCATGAAAATCATGGAATCCTCCCTTACTAACAACAGTACACTGTGTGAGTATCCTTCTCCATGCAAAAGCTTGCTTATTTGACTTTCTCTGCTCGACTTGTGGTGTGCTTTGTCCATCTTCTATCCTGTCAATTCTTTCCTTTGAAACATGAATGTGACTAAAAATTTAGCAGCCATGCCCATATCTCATTTCTTTGACTTAAAGAATAAGGAAAACAGAGGCTTAGCTGTGGGTCTCAATGGCATTTTTTCCCCAACACCAAGGCTGGGTGACTGTGAGATGTACCTCCAAAATTAGCCAAGTCCTTCAAATTTTTCTTCTGGCTTTAAGAGACAAAAAAGAAAAAAATCACTATCTTTCCTTATGTAGTGAGTTTGATTTTTTTAACCTCCTTGAGTCTATTATTATATAAATTGACAATAAAAATTCCAAAACTAGAGATATCAAAGAAGAAGTCTTTGAGTAAGACACTGCACTTATTAGTTCTTGTATCTCTCCAAGATTCCAATATTATGTGTTGTAAATATTGTAGGACCTTAAATCAGTATTATTATATTATGAAGAAGCAAGTATGGATAAGGCTTGAAATAGTATTTAAATGGTGAAATCAAATGACACTGACTTCCTTCCTTCAAAGATTTCTTCCTCAAATATCTCAATCTCAGATGAATCTAACCCACAGAAACTAATCTTGAAGGAGCCTATTCTAAATCTGATTAAAAAGGACAAGGAACATGCCTTGAGAAAAACAGTAGGACTCCAAGTTTCAGTTAATCCTAAAATGTGGATTCAGGGAGGTGAGAATATTTTTTCTTCCCTAAACCCTCACAAGAACTCAGTGTGAGACACATAAAATGAAGCTTCTGTGAAACAATTCATATAGTAACATCAAGGTTGTGTAATATTAAATTTAATATTTATGTACTGCCAATAAACTGCAGACTTGAAATAAATTTGAAACGTATGAGCAGAACTAATGACCTAATGAATAAGAAGAAAATCCCCAATACATGAAGATGCGATTCATTATAAAGGGAAAATGTTATGTTTTATTTTTTTCCCCAGAAGACAAAAGTCCCACTAAAGTATACAAAAGAAAAAGAATGAAGGTAAATAAAACAACATAAGCTCCAAATTATGCAGAAATATGAAGAATTTAAATATAATAGAGTAGATGAAATCTGCATTGCCAGATGAAAAATTATTGAGGACTTTCTCTAAGCAGAATGAAATGAATAATATTAGAGACAATAGGGAAACAAAAATAAACAAAAGCAATAGTGGAGATAAATAAAATAAATTAATGTTAAGAAATAGCTGATTTTTTTTAATTAAAAGATTGGAACATCTATAACTATACAAAATGTGTCTAATTTGCATTCAAGTATTTAAATCCCTTCAGTCTGGAAGACAGTTTGGCAGTCATTCACTACACAACAATGAATTAAACGGACAGAAACTTCCTATCTTGAAACTAAGTAATTATTAATGCATTGATTACTTATTCTTTTTAAAAAAATTATTAAAGCTTTTTATTTGCAAAACTTATGCATGGGTAATTTTTCAACATTGATCCTTTCAAAGCTTTCGGTTACAAATTTTTGCCTTCTATTCCTCTACCCCCTCCCCTAGATGCCAGGAAGTCTAAACATGTTAATTATGTTAACATTCTTGACAAATCAAATATATGTATACATATTTATTTATCTTGCTGTACAAGAAAAATTGGATCTACAAGAAGGAAAAACTCTGAAAGAGAAACATAATGCAAGCAAACTTCAATAGAGAGGTGTAATTACTTATTCTTTAAGTTAACATTCTTAGAAGTAAAAAAGGAAAAAAAAAATCTTCCATAACCTGATCAAATAAAATATAAGCTTATTAAATTCAACACAGATATGACTAACTACATATTACATCTACTTTTTAGAATCACTATTAGGCATCATATATATTTATGTACATATATATACACATATATGTACATATATATGTATGTACATATATATACATATATATATGTACGTATATATATAAAATGAATGATCCAATAAAAATTATTTTGTGCAGAATCTAGTGAGCTTATTTTTTTTTATTTGATCAGGTTTATGGAAGATTTTTTTCCTTTTTTTTTTTTTACTTCTAAGGAGGTTAGCTTAAAGAATAAGTAATTTTAACATGAAAACTTAGTAAATTCAGCACAAATATGACTGCTTCTACATGCTCCATGTACAAAATGTCTTTTTATCATTGCTATTAAGAGTTGTATGCCACTGTAATTAATTAGTAAATTCATAATTAAATACATCAAGGAATTTTATTTTATAGACTTGAATATGTACATACAGCTTCCTCTGTCATATTCATAGAGGTTATATACTCTGAATCTTTCTAACTATAGGTGTGCACATACCCACACATACCATGTGCCCTTTTGGAAATAATATTTGGCTCAAGGAGATCATGAAGTCATTGAAATAAATGGTACAGATTCTAAATTTCATGGTCAAACAAATTTATGAACAATATGTCAAAATTTGTACTATTGTGAACTTTTTCCTGTGCAGAATGTGGCAAATGAACTAGATAATCAACAAATAACTTGTATGATTCTATGTCCTTATTCTGTAGGGCAAACTTTCATTTTTATAGTACAAGTAAATGAACTTATAATACATGACATATAGAATTAGATTTCATAACTGATTTAGAAAAATCAATATATCAGTAAGCTTTTATAAGCTTATAACAAAGCTTTGTTGTGTGCCAGGCACTCTGCTAACCACTAGCGACACAAAAAAGGGCATTTATTCTGTCTAAAGATTAATAGTATTATTTGGTGAATTTTATATCATATATAAAATATACCAAATGCTTCTATATTAAAGTGTTGAAGTATAGCACATAATCTGTTTACATGAAAGTATATTTCAAAATTATTCTGGGGTATTAATAAGAAATAAACATTATATTAACCAGATTGTATATTTATTTCTAATGTTTTCTTTTGATTGATTTGAGCAAGAACTGTATAAGGTAAAGAGAATGTGGCTTTTAGAGCTAGCATAGATCTGGCTGCACACAGGAATTTATACCCTAAACTATCTTACATAGCTAAATGCTATGTTCTGTATTTTCTTTTAGTCCATGTATGGTCCAATTAATATGAGCTTTCACAAATCAGCATTATTTCTTCCAAACTCTTGATAGAACTATGTACTCGAGGGAAAATTGTCCAAAAATAACAAACTGTTCATTTAAAGAATGGAATTTACTGAAAAACTAAATATAATGCTATAATTTCTGGGCTGATTAATTACAGAGTATAAAATAATGAATTAATTAACATATTTTTTCTGGGGGAATATAAAACTAGTTTTACTTATCATCTATTTCTTTTAGCTAGCATAGCTTGTACCTTTCTGAGCTTTTCACCTATTCATGTGACTATTTTAATAACTTTCTAAAATATAGTAATGAATAATTCATTTATACCTAAAGCTTTAGGGTCTAAATACCTAATCCATTATAAGTAATGAATATACTCTACTATTGAAACTGTCTAAGTATCATTAATCTAATATAAATTTTTCATAATCTAAGAAGCAAATTATTAGAGCATCCTATTCCTGAGATACATTTATGCTTTAACAAATTCAGAAATAATCTTTTCCATTTATATTCATTCCCAGAAATGATAATAAAAAATACTTAAAATCAAGTGTCTTTCACATAGATAGGTCTTTTGCATGTCACAGTAACATTCACTTGTAACTGTTTATGGTCATAGCCACATTAATCAATGAATCAACCAAGAAAGATGTACTTATTTCACTGTAGTTATGTGTCAGAGACTTGGCTGAGGCTCAGAGATATTAAGGTCCTCATTAGTATGGTGGAGAGTCTTAGACTAGATGGTATTATATGGTGCTTTCTAGATCTAAATCAAAGATTCCTTAAAATTACTTGCCCATGTTCACACTACTAGTGTTGGAAGTAAGGTGTGAACTGAGGTTTCTTCAGATTCTAGGTTCAATGATATTTTCATTGAGCCAAGATCCTTTTTATGAAGGAAGGACTTCAACTAGACTAAACTTTATTAGGATGTTTATTAGAGAATGAGTGCTAAAGGAATGAAAAGCAGATTGTCTGCAAAAGTAAAATGTGTTTAAGCCTCATAGAAAGATTGAGTGGCCCAACCAGATTACCCAGATACTGGGTATGTGTTAGAAATCTGTATAAAATAAGATTAGATAGAATAAGATCAAATTAGGGAAAGTGTCAGAAACAGACATAAGATTTGAGCCTTACCAGGGTAATGAGTAGGAATTCACTATAAATTCTTGAATAGCAGCAAAATGACAGTCATAGAACCAAAGGATTAGAGTCTTTAAAGCTGGAAAATATTCCAAGGGTCACAGAATTTCACTGAATAATTTTACAGATGAGAAAAAAAAAACTATGTACAAAGAGAGAGTAATGATTTTCTCAAGTTCATCTAGCACTAAATAGAAAAAAAAGGATTCTAATGTAGTTTCTGAGTTCAAAGCCATTGTTCTTTCCCATAATCAGAATGTAAGAAGTAGAAAAGGACTTAGTGACAATCTGGCATAAGAATTTGCTTTACAGATGAACAAAATGTGAATGGAGAGCAAACTAACTGCTTGATATCACTGCTAATGACAGACTGGAATTCATGATCCTCTAATCCAAATTCAATTCTCACGTGTTACCTCATGCCAAGTTAATACTCCTAGGATCATAAATATTAGATCTAAGGAGTACATTCGAAATCTTTACATCCAATTCTTTATTTTACATGTAAGAAAACTAAAGTTCAAAGAAGGGAAATGACCCACATATGCAAAAATGTTTGTGGCAGCCCTTTTTGTAGTGGCAAGAAGTTGGAAACTAAATGGATGCCCATCAATGGGATAATGGCTGAATAAATTATGGTATATGAATGTTATGGAATATTATTGTTCTGTAAGAAACGACCAGCAGGATGATTTCAGAGAGGCCTGGAGAGACTTGCATGAACTGATGCTGAGTGAAATGAGCAGAACCAGGAGATCATTATACATGGGCAACAAGAAGACTATATGATGGTGAATTCTGATGGACATGGTTCTCCTGACGTGATTCAAACCAGTTCCTATTGTTCAGCTATGAAGATAGTCATATACATCTAGAGAGAGGCCTGAGGGAACTGAGTGTGAACCACAACACAGCATTTTAATGTTTTCTGTGAATATTTTCATGCATTTTGTTTTCCTTCTTAGGTTGTTTTTTTTTTCCCTCTCTTTCTAGATCTGATGTTTCTTGTGCAGTAAGATAACTGTATAGATATGTACACACATATTGGATTTGTCATATAACTTAACATATTTAGCATGTATTAGATTACCTGTCATCTAGGGATTTGGGTTGGGGGGAAGGAGAGGAAAAACTTGGAACAAAAAAAAAGTTTTTTGCAAAGGTCAGTGTAGAAAAATCACTCATATGTTTTGCAAATAAAAAGCTTTAAAAAATCAAAGAAGGGAAATGACTTACTCCATGTTTCCTACATATAAATATATTGCTCTTTCCTCATACCATTTCCTATCTATGACAGAAATATGGTTGCAAAGATTTGGGGAGGAAAAGAACCAACATATTTTTCATTCTTTATATACACATTTATAGCATAGATCAAACCTTTATGTTTCATCTTTGTTTATCTAAAGCATGGCACATGTGACTCCAACATATATTTCAAATAAGAAATATATAGTAAAATAATACAATTTTATAACAGAATACCATTTTCAAAAGTTGGCAATAATATTGATAAATGATTAAATGATATGAACAGACACTTTTCAGAGAAAAAATTTAAAGACATTTCCAAAAATGAAAAAAATACTATAAATCACTATTGATTAGATAAATGCAAATTAAGACAACTTTAAGGTACCACTACATATCTCTCAGATTGGCTAAGATGACAGGAAAAGATAGTGACGAATGTTAGAGAAGATGTGAGAGAACTGGGACATAATGCTTTGTTGGTGGTATTGTGAAATGATCCAGCCATTCTGGAAAGCAATTTAGAACCATGTTCAAAGATCTATCAAATTGTTCATACCCTTTGATCCATCAGTATTAGGCCTGTATCTCAAAAATATCATAAAAAAGGGAAAAGGACCCACATGAGCAGAAATGTTTGTAGTGTCCTTTTTTGGGGTGGCAAAAAATGGAAACTGATTGGATGCCCATCATTTTGGGGGGAATGACCAAATAAGATATGGTATATGAATGTTTTTTTAAATTTTATTTTATTTGCAAAACATATGTATGGGTAATTTTTCAGAATTAACCCTTACATAGCTTTCTGTTATAGATTTTTCCCCCCAGCTCCACACCCCTCCCCTATATGGCAGGATATCCACTACATGTTAATTATGTTAAAATACTTGGCAAATCGAATATATGTATACTTATTTCCAAACTTATAATTTCTGTTCAAGAAAAATCGTATCTACATAAAAGACATATCAGATAAAGGAAACACAATGTAAGCAAACATCAATCAAGAGTATGTGAATGTTATGTTGTGGTCCACATTTCACATCCCTCTTTCTGGGTGTATATGGGTTTCTTGAGAAACAATTGGAAGTGGTTTGAAACATTTTGTTGTTGAAGGGAGCCATGTCCATCAGAATTGATCGTCATATAGTATTGTTATTGCTGTGTATGATGATCTACTGGTTATGCTCATTTCACTCAGCATCAGTTCATGCAAGTCTCTCCAGGCCTCTCGGAAATCATCCTGCTGGTCATTTCTTACAGAGCAATATTATTCCATAATATTCTTATACCATAATTTATTCAGCCATTCTCCAATTGAAGGGCATCTATTTAATTTCCAGTTTCTAGCCACTACAAAAAGGGATGCCACAAACATTCTTGCACATGTGGGGCCCTTTCCTTCCCTTATGATTTCTTTGGGATATAAAACCTAAATGCTGCTGGGTCAAAGGGTATGCACAGTTTGATAACTTTTTGAGCATAGTTCCAAATTGCTCTCCACAATGGCTGTATCCGTTCACAGCTCCACCAACAATGCATCAGTGTCCCAGCACTCCTACATCCCCTCCAACAATCATCATTAACTTTTTCTGTCATTTTAGCCAATCTGACAGGTATGTAGTGGTACCTCAGGGTTGTCTTGATTTGCATTTCTCTGATCAATAGTGATTTGGAGCACCTTTTCATATGACTAGAAATAGTTTTAATTTCATCCTCTGAAAATTGTCTGTTCATATCCTTTGACCCTTTATTGATTGGCGAATGGCTTGAATTTTTATAAATATGAGACAGTTCTCTATATATTTTAGAGATGAGACCTTTATCAGAACCCTTAAATGTTTTTTTAATTAAAGCTTTCTATTTCTATAACATATGTATGGGTAGTTCCCCAGCATTGATCTTTACAAAGGTATCTATTACAACTTTTACCCCCAGTCTCCTCCCATCCCCTAGATGGCAGGAAGTCTACTACATGTCAATAATGTTGAAATACTGGACAAGTTGTGCAAGAAAAAATCCTATCTACAAGAAAAAAAAAGAAAACCAGACAAAGGCAACACAATGCAAGCAAACATCAATAGAGATCATGAAAATGTTACGTTGTTGTCCATATTTTATATCCCTCTCTCTGGGTGTATATGGTTTTCTTCAGAGAAGAATTGGAACTGGTTTGAGACATTTCTTTGTTGCAGACAGCCATGTCCCTCAGAATTGATCATCATATAGTATTGTTGTTGCCATGTATAATGATCTCTTGGTTCTGCTCATTTCACTCAGCATCAGTTCATGTAAGTCTTTCCAGGCCTCTCTGAAATCATCCTGCTGGTCGTTTCTTACAGAGCAATAACATTCCACAACATTCATATACCATAATTTATTCAGCCATTATCCAATTGATGGGCATCCCTTCAGTTTCCAGTTTCTAGCCACTACAAAAAAAGCTGCCACAAACATTCTTGCACATGTGGGGCCCTTTCCCTCCTCTAAGATCTCTTTGGGATATAGGCCCAATAGAAACACTGCTGGGTCAAAGGGTATGCACAGTTTGGTAACTTTTTCAGCGTAGCTCCAAATTGCTCTCCAGAATGGTTGGATCCGTTCACAGTTCCACCAACAATATATTAGTGTCCCAGTTTTCCCACATCCCCTCCAACATTCATCTTTATCTTTTCCTGTCATTTTAGCCAATCTAACAGGTGTGTAGTGGTACCTCAGAGTTGTCTTAATTTGCATTTCTCTGATCAATAGTGATTTGGAGCAACTTTTCATATGACTAGATATGGTTTTAATTTCATCATCTGAAAATTGTCTGTTCATATCCCTTGACCACTAATTCTTATATATATGAGACAATTCTCTATATATTTTAGAAATGAGGCCTTTATCAGAACCATTAAATGTAAAGATGATTTCCCAATTTGATGCTTCCCTCCTAAGCTTGTCTGCATTAGTTTTATTTGTACAGAAAATTTTTAAATTAATATAATCAAAATTATGTATCTGGTGTTGAATTAGGAGTTCCAGATCATCTTTGGACATAAATTTATTCCATCTCCACAGGTCTGAGAGGTAAACTATATTATGTTCCTCTAACCTGCTTACAAAATCACTCTTTATATTTAGATTTTGAACCCATTTAGATGTTGTCTTGGTATGTGGTGTTAGGTATGGGTCAAGCTCTAATTTCTTCCATACTAGTTTCCAATTTTTCCAGCAGTTTTTGCCGAATAGTGAGTACTTATCCCAAAAGCTGGGGTCTTTGGGTTTATCAAACACTAAATTGTTAAGGTTATTGCCTAGATTGTCCTGATAACATATCCTGTGCCACTGATCGACTGCTCTATTCCTCAGCCAGTAACAAATGGTTTTGATGACCACTGCTTTACAATATAGTTTTAGATCTGGTACAGCAAGGCCACCTTCATCTGCCTTTTTTTTCATTAATCCTCTTGACATCCTTGACCTTTTGTTCTTCCAAATGAACTTTGCTACTATTTTTTCTAGATGTGTAAAATAATTTCTTGGGAGTTTGATTGGTATGGCACTAAATAAGTAGATTAGTTTGGGTAGTATTGTCATTTTTATTATGTTTGCTTTGCCTGTCCATGAGCACTTAATGTTTTTCCAATTGATTAGGTCTGATTTTATTTGTGTGCAAAGTGTTTTGTAGTTTAGTTCATATAGTTTCTGACATTTCCTTGGCAGATAGATTCCCAAGTATTTTATACTATCAATAGTTAATTTGAATGGAATTGCTTTTTGTATCTCTTGCTGCTGAACTTTATTGGTAATATATAAAAATGCTGATGATTTATGTGGATTTATTTTGTATCCTGCAACTTTGCTAAAGATGTGAATTGTTTCTAGTCGTTTTTTAGTTGAGCCTTTAGGATTCCCTAAGTATATCATCATGTCATCTGCAAAGAGTGATAATTTGGTTTCCTCATTGCCTACTCTAATTCCTTTAATTGCTTTTTCTTCTCTCTCTCTTTTTTTTTTTTTTTGCTTAGGCAGTTGGGGTTAAGTGACTTGCCCAGGGTAACACAGCAGTTACGTGTCTGAGGCCAGATTTGAACTCAGGTCCTCCTGACTTCAGGGCTGGTGCTCTATCCACTGCGTCACCTAGGTGCCTCGCTTTTTCTTCTCTTACTGCCAAAGCTAACATATCTGAGAAAATATTAAATAATATTTGGGGAAGCCTTATTTCACTCCTGACCTTATTGGGAATGGTTCTAGTTTGACTCCATTGCATATGATGCTTGCTGAAGGTTTTAAGTAGATACTACTAATCATTTTAAGGAAAAGCCCATTTACTCCTATACTCTCCAGTGTTTTTAATAGGAATGGGTGTTGGATTTTATCAAATGCTTTTTTCTGCATCTATTGAGATAATCATATGGTTTTTGATAGTTTGCTTATTAATATAATTATGCTGATAGTTTTCCAAATATTGAACCAGCCCTGCATCCCTGGTATAAATCCTACTTGGTCATAGTGTACTATCCTGGTCATGACTTTCTGTCATCTCATTGCTAATATCTTATTTAAAATTTTTGCATCAATATTCGTTAGGGAAATTGGTCTATAGTTTTCTTTCTCTGTTTTCACCCTACCTGGTTTAGCTATCAGCACCATATTGGTCTCATAGAAGGATTCTGCCAGTATACCTTCTGTCTCTATTTTCTCAAATAGTTTGTATAGTATTGGAATTAATTATTCTTTGAATGTTTGGTAGAATTCACATGGAAATCCATCTGGCCCTATAGATTTTTTCTTAGGAAGTTGGTTAATAGCTTGTTATATTTCTTTTTCTAATATGGAGCTATTTAAATAATTTATATCCTCTTCTGTTAACCTGGGCAATCTATATTTTTGTAGATATTCCTCCATTTCATTTAGATTATCAAACTTACTGTCATAAAGTTGGGCAAAGTAACTCCTAATTATTGCTCTAATTTCCCCTTCATTGGAGGAAAGTTCTCCCTTATTATTCTTGAGACTAACAATTTGATTTTCCTCTTTCCTTTTTCTTATCAAATTAACTAAAGGCTTCTATTTTGTTGGTTTTTTTCATAGAACCAATTCTTAGCTTTATTTATTAATTCAATAGTTTCCTTATTTTCAACTTTATCAATTTCCCCTTTTATTTTTACAATTTCCAATTTGGTATTTAATTGAGGGTTTTTAATTTGTTCTTTTTCTAGCTTTTTTTTAATAATGAGCCCAATTCATTGATCTTTTCTTTCTCTATTTTATGCAAGTAAGCATCTAGAGATATAAACTTGCCCCTTACAACCGCTTTGGCTGTATCCCACAAATTTTGGTATGTTGTCTCCTTATTGTCATTCTCCTGGATGCAATTATCGATTGTGTCCATGATTTGCTCTTTCACCCATTCTTTCTTCAGGATTAGATTATTTGATTTCCAATTAACTTTTGGTCTATTTTCTCCTGGCCTTATATTGCATGTGATTTTTATTGCATCGTGATCTGAAAAAGATGCATTTACTATTTCTGCCTTTCTGCATTTGATTTTGAGGTTTTTAGGCCCTAACACATGATCAATTTTTTATAGGTTCCATGGACTGCTGAGAAAAAAGTAAACTCCCTACTGTCTCCATTCAACTTTCTCCATAGATCTATCATACCTAACTTTTCTAACAATTGATTTATCTCCTTAGTTTCTTTCTTGTTTATTTTGTGGTATGATTTATTTAATTCTGAGAGAGTAAGGTTGATATCCCCCACTAGTATAATTTGGCTGTCTATTTCTTTTTGCATCTCTCTTAATTTCTCTCCTAGGATTTTGGTTGCTATTGCACTTGGTGCATATATATTTAGTATTGATATTGCTACATTATCTATGGTACCCTTTAGAAAAATATAGTTTCCTTCCTTATCTATTTCCTTCCTTATTTATTTTCAATAAATTAGTGTCTTTTTCGTATCTCTTTTGCAGGGCATCATATCCTTCTTTCACTGATTTCAATTTATTTTCCCATTTATCCTCCAGCTCTCTTATGAGGTTCTTTATGCCATCTTCCAGAAAGGCCTTTTGAAAAGGGGACCAGTGATGGTCCTTAATAACTTCCTTTGGAGTTTTGTCTAAAGGAAGCTCAGGATCTTGGGTCATCACTTCTTTCTCTTGATAAAAGCTGTCTATGGTGAGAACTCTCTTTTGCTTTTTCATTTTATTAGACAGAGTGGATGTCTCTTTAAGGCTTGGAAAAAAATCTTTACCCTGGGGCAATTCGGCAAATTAACTTAAGTTGCTGGGCTGGTGGGGGTTAGGACTAAATAGGGATTACTCCTTAAACAAGGCAAGTCTGCCAGGACACCTGTCCACAATCAGGGCAGAGCGTCCTGAGTGCCTCAGATAAACTCCAGGAGTTTGGAATTTGGAGTTTAGAGTTTCTGCCACAATGAGCTGACCTGAGTCCCACCCTCACTTCGGGCCTACACCTGAGTCTGCTGTTTATTCCTGTGTCCGAGTTAGACAAACCTGATATGAAGTTCTTCAGAGAGCAGTGTCCAAATATTTCTGGATTCGTTGACTTGAAGATCAGTTCAGAGGCTTATTTTATTGTTGGTTTGAGAGAAGATCGGAGGAGGACACAGAGAGTCACGTTTTCACTCTGCAATCTTGGCTCCGCCACCCCCCAGAACCCTTAAATGTAAAGATGATTTCCCAATTTATTGCTTCCCTCCTAATCTTGACTGCATTGGTTTTCTTTGTACAAAACCTTTTTAACTTAATATAGTCAAAGTTATCTATCTGGTTTTCAATTAAGAGTTCCAGTTCTTCTTTGGGCATAAATTTATTCCATCTTCATAGGTTTGAGAGGTAAATTATATTACATTCCTCTAATTTACTTATAGTATCACATTTATATCCAGATCATGAACCCATTTAGATATTATCTTGGTATGTGGTGTTAGATGTGGGTCAAGCCCTAATTTCTTCCACACTAGTTTCCAATTTTCCCAGCATTTTTTGTCAAATAGTGAGTATTTATCCCAGAAGCTGTGGTCTTTGGGTTTCTCGAAGCCTAAATTGCTATATTTATTGCCTAGTTTGTCTTGTGATTCTATCCTATTCCACTGATCGACGACTCTATATCTTAGCCAGTACCAAATGGTTTTGATGACCACTGCTTTGTAATATAGTTTTAGATCTGGTACAGCAAGTCCACCATCATCAGCCTTTTTATTTCATTAATTCTCTTGAAACTCTTGACCTTTTGTTCTTCCAAATGAATTTTGCTACTATTTTTTCTACATCTGTAAGATAATTTCTTGAGAGTTTGATTGGTATGACACTAAGTAAGGAAATTAGTTTGTGTAGTATTGTC